>WHYT01016799.1:405209-415613 GCA_009806455.1 Tetrax tetrax
ATCTTGAATTATCTTGAATTATCCAGCACCCAGAAAGCATGGGTTCAACCCATCAGCTCTGCTTTCTCGTTCCTCAAGTCGATTTTACACAGAAAAAGGCATTTCAAGACTTCCCCTTTCAAATATCTAGTGAGTTACAGAGAAGGCAAAGGAGGCAAAGACGCCGTCTTTCGCACGTTTTTAATTGCGTCGCAAATCTCCGCTGAGCCCAAGGGGCCACGGGAAGCCAGGATGCGAATAAATACCCCGCTCACCGGTTTATAACCTGTGAAGGGTAGGGCCCAAAAAAATTAGCAGCCCAGAGGAGTGTGAATCCAGTTAATGATATATCACATGTGGCTGGATGCTGCCGACCCAAGCGTTGAGGAAGAAAGGGGTGTGAAGGTTAGCGGAAAGGGAATATCGAGCTGCAAATTAGCATTTCTTAATGGCCACCAACCAGCAGGGCTCAGCCTTCCTTCAGGAAAAAATACAACTAATCCAACAAACACAAAACAAGATGAAAGGCAACAATTTCAAATGGAGGTTTCCTTGATTTAAAGCAGGATGGAACCTGGTGCTTGTAAATGCAGGCAGCCCAGTACACACCAGTGAGCAGCCCCATCCCTGGTCCCACACACTTGCGGCTTCCCAAAAATTCCGGAGGTGGGGAAAGAAAAAACCCTTGCAGCAAAACGGGGGGGAATGGTGTGGGAGTCTCTTTGAGGACGTGCATGTAAAACCATGTGGGGTTTTAATGGGTAGAAGCACGAACGGTGATGCACATGGGGACCATGTGCTGTCGAGCTGCTCCTGAGCAGACGCGGGCAGCGAGGCCGTACACGCACAAGCAGGCGGCCAGAGCAATTAAAACACACTCTGTTCGTTAGCAAAGGGAGCTACAACACAGCTGAAAGCTCCACCCAAGCTCCTCCCCTCCTCATAAACCAGGGGTAATAATTCCCAAACTATCCCTCTGCTTTTGGAGGAATGCAGAAGCAGCCACAGGGTTCGCAGGTTTGGGAGGGCTGAGAACCAATGCATTCGACACACCTATCTCTGGCACCTGAACGGCCGCAGTGGCGGGAAGAGACCCAAAAATCTGGCATGGAGAGTGAGCAGCAAGCGATGCCTCACCCTCTCAAGTACAGACAAATGTAAAGTGAAAGCCACGGGGCAGCAAAGCAAGCGCATCCTCCCAAGCCCCACGCCGAGCCACAGCTCACCACTGCCCACAGCAGGGAGAAGTGAACGCATGGAGGGGATGGATGCCAGTCCGCACGCGCGACTTTCCCACTGCCCCCTGCAGACTCCCCAGGTCAGGCAGACAGCCCCAGGGTCCCCATCGTCCCTGCTGGCACAGGCGAGCCCCAGCAGAGCTTGGCTTGGGAGGAGGGGGTTCCATCAAAGTCCCCGCCACATCACCCACCAGCAGCGAGGAGATGGCCACAACCTCCGCATTCATCATTAAGCTGATCATGTTACCGGAGCATCTCGTCAGGAGTGACAGCCATTTTTGGGGTGTCCAGGTCAACACACACCCCTGGCACCTTTATTTTTAGCAAGCAATGTACATGGCTCTCCAAAGAGCCCAGCACTTCTCTAGCTGGGGGAAAAATCTTGACCCATGTGCCCATCAGTGGGATGCCCAGTTGGGCCACCAAGGCAGGTGAAAGCCCAAACACTGGTATCCGTGAACACCAGCCAAGCTTGAAAGCACTTGAGTTATTTAGGGAGGGAACAGCCAGGGCCAGAAGGGGATGGCACCTGGCCACACTTGGGCTGCTCGATCCCGATCCTTTTCTGGCTGCTCCCCCTCCCGCAGTCCCACCCTGCCACAGCCACCTCCCCACATGCTCCCATCATCTTCATGGGGAAACTGAGGCACAGGGCAACCTCAAGGGAGTTGCTCGAGAGCCCATATGACAGAGCCAAGGTGAGCAACTGCCACTGCCAGGCTCACCTGTGCAGCATCGCCTGCTCCAAGCCCGCCCTCAGGCCCCCCCGGCCTGGGGGTAGCACCCTGGGGTCCGGCCCAAGCCCCTGCCACCTGGCAGGGCAGCTCCCCTCCCCTTTGGGACCCCTTCCCTGCACACAGGCCCTGGATCTGAAAACCACCAAGAGGAGAAGGAGCACTCGCCCAGCTCCCTTCCCAGCAGAGAAACCCCGAACCCGACCTGGCTCAGAGGCACAGAGGTGGGTGTGAGGATTATCCACCGCTCCGACACATCATTGTCCGTTCAAACACAACAAGGCGGAGACAATCAACAGGTCCGGGGTTTGCCAGGGATGGCGCAGTCAGCCCTGCATGAAGCCAGGTTCCTGGATGGGTGCTCAAACACACCCTCCAGCCTGCGCACGAGGGCTTGCGGAAACACAAACAGCCCCCGACATCGGTTCCACTTATCAACCCGATGCGGCCGCGTCCCTACTGAGTGCAGAGTGCCAGCAGCGACGCTCTGGGGTTTCCCAGGCTGGGGGCTCTCCAGCTCCAGAGGATGCAGCCTCTGAGTCACCCAGTCCGGGCCTTGCAAGACCTCTAAGCACTTCAGGACTTCTGCCACGCAAACCCAGTGCCCAGGCTAATAACAATAATAACAACAATAATAACAACACCACCACCCCCCACACACGGCAAAGCAGCACAACAATACCTACGCACAGCAAAGTGGCCACACCAGCTTCAAAGCCAGCCCTTCTCTGCCGGGAGGGAGGGAGACGTCACATGGCATCTCCCAGGAGTCACCAAACCCTGGCAAACAGGGGGCCTGCGAGATGCCCCTCCTGCCAGCCCAGTCCCAACACTCCGAGGGGGAAACTTGTACTGGGACCACTTCTGCGTCTCCACAGCCCCAAAACCCTGCGTGCTGGGGGCTGTATTTGGCCAGTGGCAGTAAGCAGAAGGAGGTGACATCAGACCCTTGCCTGGCATCACCAGTGCAAGCCCTAGGTGCAGGTGGGTCCTGCCCTGCCCAGCGTGTGGCACCTCATGGATTTGAAAAATCCCAGTGGAAATCCCTGAAATACCAGGCAGGGGTCATGCCCAGGGACCTCCACCCAATCCAAGCCACACATCCCTGCCCAGATGCTCCCCGCTGGCAGCATCCCAGGCCCCAGGGCCCATCGGGGTCCAGCTCCCTGGGAGTGGGTCCAAGAGGGGCAGGGGACAAGCACCCGTGCTGCCTTTGGGGTGTGAAGGTGGCACGGAGCTGGCGGCCATGCCTGCACATCCCCTGCATCCACTGCGCTGCTGCCTCGTTGCCACAGCAACGCTCTCTGGTCTCTACCACAGCATCCCGCAGCACAGGGCTTGGACCAGGAACCAGGGAGGGTAGCACATCCCACTGCCCCTTCCCTGCAGGACCCCCAGTCTCAGGAAAATCATCCCTGGGTGTCCCTACACGTCCCCCTGCCTCATGGCATCAACAGTCCCCCGTTGGCCTCTGCCGTTCCCCTGGAGAAGTGGGATGTCAATGTGGTGATGAGCGTTGCCCTGAGCCCACACAGCACCAGGACCGAGGGCTTTTTTCCACACAAAAGTGTCTGGGGCCAGGGAGCTGATGAAGTGCTGGAGAGAAAAAACAGTTTGGAGCCACTGTTATGCTCTGCCTGCGCACAAGGGTGGCACAGAGGGGCAATGCCATGCAAAACAACACACCAGTGCCTCATTTTTGGGACAGCATCCGGAAAGGGTGGCATTTTATAAATTTCACAGCGCACCATTTTATGAATTTCACAGGGCACCCAAGGTACTGCCGGCCCAGCAACGGATGGACGAGGCTTGCAGGAGGTGCGCACGGCCCTAGGAAAGCAACGGCAGTGTTCGTCTGGCAGTGGGTTATGTGCAGGCAGTGGTAGGAAACAGCTATTCTGCACAAATATCACTAAAAATTAAAAGTGTCGGTGACTTGTTCCCAGTGGCGCGAAGGGAAGCAGGTCCCTGAGTGCAAGTGGCAGAGGCCTTGCTCTCATCCCAGCATGAACGAAAGAGGGTTTTTTGGTGGATTAAAACTGAAGGAACCCATCCGATTTGGGCAGGTGTGCCTCACGCAGCAGGCGAAGCGCGGAGGCCTGGCTAGCACGGGCGGGACCACCCGGGCCACACGAGTAGGCCAAAGCCTAAAACCTGCGGGCAGGAGTACTGGAGACAGCACACGTAGGCGGGATGGGAAACACTGGGCACCTGAGTATTTTTCCACCAGGCTGCAGGAAAGGTGACTCTGCTTGGGGGCAGACAAAGCAGAAACCCTCACCTCCAGCCAGCCGTGCTGGAAGCACACTGCAGGCCTCCTGCCAGCGCAAGCCACGGGTGACTGTACACCGAGCTGGAGACAAGCCCTGCAGATGGCAACCCGGGGATGCACTGAGCACCCCAGGCCTGCAGCATCTCCACAGCATCCAGCCCGATGCCGAGATGCTGCAGTAGGGTGAACTGGTACCGGTGTCAGGATGCTGCAGCGAGGTGAAGTGGTACCGGTGTCGGGATGCTGCAGTGGGGTGAACCGGTACCGGTGTTGGGATGTTGCAGCCGGGTGAAGCGGTACCGGGGCTGGGATGCTGCAGGGTACCCGCCCGCCGGTGCCGCAGGGAGGAGCCCCGCGGCCGGGGATGCTCGGGCCCCGCTGCCGGGAGGGGAGGGGACCCGCCGCGTACCGGCGCTGCCCGCGGGCTCACCCAGCACGAAGTACGGCAGCTCCGTGTTCTCCAGGTCATCCACCACCACCATCTCGCCGGGGAAATCGTTGCGTACGGAGAAGAGCAGCTTGGGCTCGGCGGCCGAGGGGCCGTGCATGATGCTGAGGTCGTTTTCCCGCAGGAAGGGCAGCGCCGACACCGTGATGCTCTTCAGCTTGCACTCCAGCTCCTTGGCCGCCGCCTCCGCCGCCGCCGCCGCCTCGCCGGTGCCGCCGCCCGCAGCCCAGCAGCAGCCGGCGAGGAGGGCGCAGAGCCCGGCCACAGCCATCCCGCAGCAGCCCCGCGCCATCCCGCAGCCCCGCGCCGCCATCCCAGCGCCGGGCGGGCGGCGGCGGCGAGGGGCGGGGACGCGGGGCCCGGCACCTCCCCGTGCGGCTCGGGTCCGGTCGGATCGGATCGGCTCGGATCGGTTTCCCCGGCCCCGCGCCTCCCCCCGCTCCTCCGCTACCACCGTGGTGGGGTTGCTGGTTTTTTTTTTACCCGCATCCCTGGAAAACCGGGAGGGATGCAGGTGCGGCCCCAGCTGCCTTTGGCTCCTTCTGCACCGAGAATGACTTGCAGGTAAGCCCCCCAACCCAGGAGAAATCCCAGACCGCTGAAGTCCCAGACTTCCAAAATCCCAGTGGAAGTCATGGATTTCCAAAACCCCAAGAAAAGTCACGGACCTCCAAAAAATACCAGAAGTCCCAAACCTCCAAAGCTCCAGACCTCCAAAACCACAGGAGAAATCATGGACCTCCAAAATCTCAGACGTCTCAAACTTTCAAAGCTTCAGACCTCCAAAATCCCAGCAGAAGTTATGGACCTCCAAAAATCCTAGACCTCAAAAAATTTCAGGAGAAGTCACAGACCTCCAAATCCCCAGAAGTCTCAAACCTCCAAATCCCCAGACCTCCAAAATTCCAGAAGCCATGGACCTCCAAAAGCCTCAGGAAAAGTCACGGACCTCCAAAAATCCCAGACCTCAAAAATCTCAGAAGTCCCAAACTTCCAAAGCCCCACACCTCCAAAATCCCAGCAGTCATGGACCTCCAAAGCCCCCAAGCCTGTGTGCTTTGAAAAAAAAAAAAACAAACAAACAAACAAACAAAATTTTGGGAGCATAAAGCCAACACCAAACCTGCTGGTTCTTTTTGTAGCAGATGCTTTTTACTTTTGCTCTCCTCAAGAGAGCTCAGAGCAGCACCAACAGCTTGCCTGGCCGTCAAACCTTCCTCCCAAACCAGGCACCCATGGCTCTGCAGCCAAAATGTTCTCCTCTCCCAGAGCAGGGTGAAAGGCCCGGTCCCCAAACTGATACCTGACAGAACCAGGAACACACGGCCACACCGATTTGGGTTTCTCCCTCGGAGGCTGATGCCCACAGAGCAGAGGGGTGCGGAGGCCTTGCTGCCCTGGAAGCACAGCTCCCACCCCTCCGCCTTGGAGGCACAGCTCCATCCCACCTCCAAAGAAAACCACACACGGCAGACGTGTTACTCAAAAAAATATCTTGCACCTTTTTTTTTTTTTTGGCAGAGATTTTCCCCTCACCTTGCAGCAGCTGCAGGGATTTCCCCACATTTCTCCTGCATTGGTGCCAGCTGTGAGCTTAACGTGCCCCAGCATGGGCAGCATGAGGGAACACCAGTGTGCCCCAAAAACACCGGGCAGAGGAGCAACAGTGGGCACTTTTCCCCAGACCAGTTTCTGATTTATAACAACCCTCTCAGTTACCCACTGCATTTTGGGGAGGAAAAGCCACGCTCACCAGAAATGATGCGTTCTCCACACCGGCCTCATTAAGGATCAGAGCTGAGCACTCAACACCTAACAGCGAGACTGTTTTCAGCAGCCAGCTCGTTCCCGCAGCACCGTCCCCCACCAACACCAGCCAGCCGCAGCTGCCAGCAGAAACAGCAAAGAAATTGGGGGAAAAAAAAACCTGGGAAAACGAGCAGCAGTGTTTTGTAGGAGGGAGCACCACCCTCCTTTTGGGGGGGGGGCACAGGGAAATCCCCCTTGCAGGGCCTTTGTCAGGACCCTTCACTGCTCTTTGTTCACCGGGCAGCACAAACTCCTTAAAAAGAGGGGTTTTCCTGAAAAAAAAATCAGTGCAATTGTGCTACTCAGCAGGGGCAGCCGAGAAGGTCCCTTCAGCCCCTGTTTGAGAACGAGGCACAACCCAAAAGCGGTGTCCCCCGTACCACCCAAAGAGAAGCGAACCGGGGGCTTCGCAGGAGGCATGAACGACGCAGACAGAGCAATAAAACATTTTCTCAGAAAACACCAGAGAACGGCAAATCCGGCGTCGCCCACGGCGTCCTCCCAACGCCCCCACCCCAAAACCTCGTTAACGACTGACTAGTACTGACGGCCTAACCTGGCACAACCCGGCTTTCTTCCCGGGCCGGACGAAGCCGGGGCCAGCGCGACACGGGTGGGGTCCTCGTGGCAGCGATCCCGCTCTGCCACCTCCACCGTGGAGCACCCACGCACGCATCCTGCGGGGCCAGGCGGCCTCGGGGCCGGGGGGGGAAAGGGTGAGGGGCGCCCTCCAGAGCCCCCCACGGTCCGGTGACCGGGCTGAGCCCCCATGAGCCGCCCCCGCCTCGTCGCGCCGACCCACGCGTGTCCCCTGCCGCCAGCGCCCCGCCCCGCAGGCACCGTTACCAATGGGAAGGCGCGGGGAGGCCGGCGGCGCCTTTTATTGGCTGCCGCCCTTGCCTATATTATCGCGCGGCGGCGGCGCCCGCGGAGCGCGGCGGGACCGGACACCGGCAGCCGCGATCGCCCCCGGGATGGTGGCGGGGCCGCCGGGGGCCGCCTGCCCGCCGGGCCATGGGGCGGTGCGGGGGGGCCGGGACGTGGAGAAAGCGGTGGCGATGGAGGCGGTGGGACAAGGCCCGGGATCGCTGAGGGGGAGCGGTGCGGGACGAGACGGGACGGAGAGGCAACCAGTGCCCCGCCGGCGCTGAGCTGGAGCGTGGGGTAAGTCTGGGGGGTCGGGGGTGGAGGCGAAGTGGAGGGGGTGAGCCGGCGCGGGACAGGATGGCGAGCGGGAGGGGTGCGGGGGGAGCCCCGGTACCACACCGCGGGGATCCCCGGTACCGCCGGGCTCGCTCGGTGACCTTGGCCAAGTTGCCCCCTTGCTCCGGGCAACGAGGGGGGGAGAGGAGTGGCACAAGAAGACCACAAGCCCCTCCCAGGCGGAACCAGCCCCCACGGCCCAGCAGGTCCGGGGGTGGGGGGTGCTGGGCGAGCGAGATGCCCGGAGGGGGCAGGAAACATCGCTACCGGTGGGAGACGCCCACGGGGGCTGGGAGAGATGCCCCCTGAGATGCTCCAGCAAGGTGCCGGTGCCAGCAGCCCCAGGAGATGGGGGGGTTCCCCGGCTGCGAGGCTCGTTTCCCTTCACTCGAGCCCGGTTTACTTATTTATTTCAGTAGGAAACAAAACTCTGAATCTTTAAAGCACCCAGCTCGCAGCACAGCGATGCCCACCCTCCCCTGCCTCTTCTTGCGGGGGTGACACCCGCATGCCGCCGCCCTGGAGCAGGGCCGGTGGGTACCGAGGCCGCCCCCCACCCCGCACCCCGTGGCCGGGCAGGGGGAGCCCGGGTGGGAGCTGCCGGCAGGTGTCAGTGTCCCCTCGCTGTCAGCAGCCCGGAGGGTCCCTGCACCCCGGAGATGCTGCAAGATGCCCCCTGCACTTTTTATTTTTCCTGGCTTTGGTGGAGGTTCAGTGACAGCTTTGAGACCTGGGGAGCAGCGGGGTGCTGGGAAAGGGGGGGGTGGCCCCACTCTGCCACCCCAAATCTCCTGGTTCTCTGCCCAGCACCAGCCACCCACTGCCGCCTTTACCCTGTGCCGCTAACAGTGAGCTGCCGCCGTGCATCACTGCCCACCCGTGACACTTGTCACCAGTGTGAAGGCAAAGGAGAGATAGGAGGGAGCGGTCCTCACCTTGCACATCCCTCTGCATCGCATCAGAGCTTGCCTTGCTCTGACAGCGGGGTCCATTGCAGGGGAAGGAGCCACCCTCTCTGGGGAGGGGGCTGCAGGGATGCTCTTCCCCAGCCCCAAAACCCCCTCTGCAAGGATGCTTTGAGCTGAGAGCTCAGCACCAGGCAGAGGGAAGCCAGCACTGCTGCTGCTGTCATTGCCATGCTGGGGTGAGGGGGAAGAGTGTTATTTTGCACATCGCTCTTTCAAGAGGAGCTTTCTGCCTGGGGGTGTGGAAGTCTCGGGTGAGCGAAGCCAGAGGGCAGAACACATGGCACTGGAGCAACACGCTGCACGCAGCTGCCATCTCCCCTGACAGTAGCCCAGGCTTCGTTGCATTTGATGTCTTATGCAAATCCTTAGCTCCCCGAGTCCTGGGATTTTCTGCTATTTTCCTTTACTCTCATCTTCAAGTGTCTTGCTCTGAAGAAAAGCTAATAAAAGGAACCCAACTCATTGAGTCTTGTGGATTTTTAAACCAGTCTCATGAGCTTGGAGGAGAAGCGGTGACTTAAAGTCACTTGGCAATAGCGACTGAACAGGCTACGCAGGGCGGTTGGTAGCAGCCTAGCGAGAACGGGTTTGCAGCCACTGTTGTGATCTTTAACGCCGCTGCTCGGGCAGGGATGGCAGGCTCCACGGTGGCTGTCCCTGTGCTCACTCCCCAGAGCTGCGTCTCCGCAGGCTGGCTGCCAGCATCCCGTCGTGCCCGCTTTGCCAGCGATTACCGGGCTGCTGTCACTCCGGCGGTGCGTGGCTCGGTCCCTTAATTACCCCAGCAGATCAATGAGGCCCTGGTGCTTCCTTGGGAGCGTGTGGATGCGAGCGTGGTGCCTGCAGCTCATTTCAAACCGCGGCAGAACCATGAGGGCCAGGGAGGCAGCGGTGCAGGCAGGGCTGGGTGCAAGGCAGCTGGATCCCATGAAGCCCCGAGCGAGGTCGGTGGCTCTGGAACAATGGGCTGAGCACCCTGCAGCACTGGGCCCTTTGGAGTCAAAGGTGCCCTGGGTGCCCCTGTGAACTCACACAGGCACAGCGCAGCTGAGTCAATCCACTTCAGAAACTAAACCGCACTTAGCCTCTGCCCAGCCTCTCTTAAGTGGCCTTAATTTGATAAAGGTTTCACATGTTTAATGAGAAGGTGACTCAGTCACTATATTTGACACTCATTCCCACTAAAAAGCATCTGCAGAGAGCTCAGGACCCATCCCGGTCATTCCCTGCTCCCGCACGGATGTACCTTTGCTCCTGCCGTGCCCCCGTGCCTGGGCACATCCCGCAGCTCTGCCACCACCACCTATCGCTCTGCCTGGCGCAGATATCGTGTGCTGCTTTCGCCCCGGCTTCAGCTCAGCACTTCCAGGGGGTAGTGCCGGAGTCTGTCCCGTGCTGCCCCACGGCACCCAGCAAATTCCACCACAGCCTCTCCCCTGCGTACGCTTCCCAGCTCGTGTATCTCCAGATCCACTCCTGCGGCATAAAAGGGCAGAAATCAATGTTAATGTCCCTGACAATTAGCTCACATCTTAATTATCGAACTCGGCCTGATTAGCGGTGGAGCACACGGCTCCGGAGATGCCGTCGGCACGGAAGCAAGCAGGACCTTGGCATAACTCTGCAGGATGCTGCCGCTGTCCCCGTCAGCTCCAAGGACAGAAGCGATGCTGTTGCCATCTCAAGCCTAAGGGTGGGAGGGCACCTCAAGAAATTGCAACAAGCTTTTTTTTTTTTTTTTTTTTTTTTCCCC
>WHYT01016799.1:415910-442312 GCA_009806455.1 Tetrax tetrax
GTCCGTTCCTGCCTGACTTGGTTGGGGCTTCGGGTTTCCATTGGCAAGGATGCTCACGTGCGTCAGCGCCCGTCCCCAAGCAAGAGCTGGGCTCAGAGGTGCCAGCACGCACGGTGTAAATGAGAGGCAGGTGTAAATAAGACCTCGTTTGGCAAGGCTGGAAAGTTTGCTGCATTTAAGGGACTCCGCACACCAGGAGGGAACCTTTGCTGGATTTGCACCAGCCAAGCGCTAGAAATACCCAATTCTGACTATTTTTGCTGCTCTGCAGTAAAACATGAGATGGCCACGGGGAAACACCCCATGCTCAGACTTGAATCCCAGAACAAGCTCCCCAGGGAAGGCAGCAGAGCAGGCTGAAATGGTTTCTAGCTCTTCTGGGGACATGAGCCCAAGCAAAGAGGTGGCCCAAGGTGGCTCCATCCCCAATATCTGTGCCCCCCCAATCAAAAGAGGTTTGCTGCCTTGAGCTGTGGTGCTGAGAGGGTTTTGGAGGGGAAGGGCAGCACAGGGAGCCCCTCTCAGGGAAGGCGTGGGGAGCACCCCCATGGTGGTGGCAGCAAGGGGCTGGTCAGTGCTGGTGGGAAGTGGTGAGCACCCAGGATGGTTTGCTGGAAGAGACAGTGCTCTGCCTGGTACCCTCCCACATCCTCCTGATTTACACCAAGAAAGCCTTGGGGAGGGCAGTGGGGCAACCCATGCGAGATTATCCATACCGGTTTGTGGTGCTGTGAAGTAGTGATGGATGAGGCCAGTCTTGCACAGTGCTCTTGGAAAAACATCCCTTTGGCTGTACAGACCTGGGCAGAGGGAGAGGGAAGCAGGAGCCACCTAAAACCACAGGCAATGACAGAAGCCAAGGAGATGGGCAGTGCCAAGCCCGTTTGTGGTGCGACAGGCAGGCTACCCAGCACGCTGGCTATTTCAGCAAGGTGTTTTGCTGGCACAGCCGTATTTAGTGCTACAAGCGGAGCGTTTCCACGAGCAGGGTTTAGAAAGATGCTGCTCACAGGAGTGCTCTCTCTTTGGGAGCGCTGCTTTCCTCTCTGTCACCGAGGGCTTAGTTCGTGGTCTAAACTATCCACAGGTTTTGCTGCCAGTCCCTGGCTCCCACCATGCCAACCCAGGCACGGCAGCTTGTCCCCGCTCCCCAGGTCACCCCGCACAGCGCAGCTGGGGGCTGAGAGGGTTTAATCCCAAGCCTCGCGTGCTCCTTCAGTCCCCAGGCCACCTCAGTTTTAATGGCATCTGCAGATACTGCTGGCAAGGGGAGCAAAGCAGCACCCCTGCTTCAGACAGCCGTGGCATCCCTGTTGCTTGCTTCCCCCCAGCCCAGCTTTGTTTGCGGGCAGGGAAGCAGGCAGGGAGGATTTCAGAGCAGCCGAAGCGCCTCAGCCATCACCCACACATGGCAGCGCACGAGCAGCTCCGTGAGTAGCTGGCATCAGGTCCTGCCATGTTTTGGGAGGGGACACTCACCCCAACCCTCGAGGTGTGAAGCAAGGAAACCAGCCTGATGTTACTGGTCTCAAACCCCTTGCTCACCCCGGCATGGGGGCCCAAGATTTGGCTATATCATGGCCCTGGAGGACTCCACATACCGGGAGGAGGAGGCGATGACCAGGGCGTTGTGCAGTTGCCTGCAAGGCTGGGAGAAACCATGGTGACACGTGGAAAGATAGCGTAGGGGGGACATAAAAAAAGCCCTGCCTGCTGCTCCTGCCCACTCCGCTGCCCCGGCACCCCTGATCTGGTGATGCGAAAATCTCAGCTTTTGTTTAAAATTAACAGGGTCCTGGCCTCGAGGGCTGAGCGAGAAGCTGAGAAAGTGTAATCAAAGTGTACCCTTAAGGGTTTAAAAATAGAAGAGAGGGAGGAAAAAAAAAATTTTAAAAATAATAATAGATGTTAAAGCACAGTGATTCATCCAGCAAAGCCCTGTTTGGGAGAGCGTAGGGCTGGTGTTTGGGTGCTGGGCTCCCACCAGCCACCTTCCCCACAGCCTGGGGGAATAAAATCACCTCCCCTGGAAGCACTGTGATGGGGACCCTATTTTTAGGCAAACAGCTCTTGCTGCGTGGCAGGACACCTCGTCTTGTCCCAGCTCTGCCCAACCTTTCAGCTCCCTGTCTCCCACCTTCACCTGCAAATTTGGGTTCTGGGCTGTGGGGCCGCTGCTCCCAGCAAAGCTCCCTTGGTGCTGAGACCAGAAGGGTCTTGTCTTGAGATACGTGCTGATTGTGTTCAAAACACCACTGTGGTCAGCCCAGCCAGCCTTGGGGTGGACCTCATCCATCCATCCATCCCTCATCTCAGCCACTGGCAGGATGCAAAGGACAATCCAACATCAACTGCAGACAGGCCCACCCATACCTGCAGGAGCTAATTTTTTCCAGTTCCCTATGCTTACTATTTTTCACTCCCCACCCCAAAAGAAGTTGCACATGCTAATGATGGGCATCCCCAAAGTGGGGGGCACAGAGGCTCCCCACCACACAGGCACCCTGTAGCAGCAGGCTTGGCTCACTGGGCTGATGCACAGCAGAGAAGAACATACAGAGAAAGCCAGAAATGTCTCAAACAGCCACAAGTTTTAATTTAACTTCAGCAGCACCCCTAAACCCATCAGCTCTTACCTCCTGCGGCACAACCAGTCCATGCCCAACACATGGCTTTCCCCAGAGCACAGCCTCCCCAGAGCAAACCCCACCTTCCCTCACCCCATGGTTGCACCTGGTTTATATCCATGCCAAATCGGCCCCACCTGGCACCTCGCCCCGTGCTGCCAGCCTCACAGGCTCCCTGCTTTGCGTGGTGCCGTTGCAGGGCAGGGCCATCCCAGAGGATCGCCGCGAGGTGAGAGAATGAAGAAGCCGGCCGGGCAGCAGAAGGATGGGGCAGCAGGACCTCCCACGTGCTGACGGGCCCCCGCCAATGCTCCCGTGGCCGCTGGCCCTCCTGGCCCTGAGCGCGTGCTGCCGCTGGGGGGTGGCCGGTGGGGCAGGTGGCACAGCGCCCCAGCAGCATGCAGCCCCCGCAACCTCTTCCTCCTCCTCCTCATCCTCCTCTTCCTCTGGCCGGGCACCCCTTGACTGGCTCCTCACCGACCGGGGACCCTTCTACCGAGCCCAGGAGTACGTGGACTTCATGGAGCGCTACCGGCAAGGTTTCACCACCAGGTACAGGATCTACAGGTGAGAGGCAGCGCCGGGGGACAGCCCTTTGACGGGCTCCCTGGGAGTGGGCTGTGGTGTGGGGGGCTGCGGGGGGCACGGCGGAACAGAGAGGGACCCACTTGAACCCGCGTGAGCGGACCCCTGTGTGCGGGAGGAGTCTGCCCATTGGCAGAGAAAGCGGGTGGATGTATGTGAGATGCTGCTTTCCTGGGGAATATAACAGCAGCTCCCCCCAGGATGCTCATGGCATGGCTGGGATGGGCTCCGGGCAGGATCTGCCCCGAGCCGGCAGTGATTTGGTGCGCAGGCTGAGATGGGATCAGCTCGTAGGGTGGGAGGCGCAGGGGGATGCTCCTGTGTCCCTTTGCCACGCACAAAGACATCTGTGTGCTAAATTACTGAGCCTGCCTGGACTGCCAGCCAACTGCGGGGGGGATGCTGCTGGGGCTCACGAAAAGCCGACCTGACTGACCCCCTGGCGTGTCCCCAGTACCGTCACCCCATAGGCGGCAGTGGGATGCTGCATGCATGGAGACCAATGCTGGAGGGGGGTCTTGCCATTAGAGAACCAGATTTGGCAGCAGTGGGGTCCAGTGACCCCAGCAAAGCCCAATCCCAGTGTTGGAAACCCACTGCACTGCCTCTTGGCACTACCTGGGGCTGTCACCTCCTGCTAATGAGCCTTTTTCTTTTCCTGTCCTCGCTGGTACCAAGCCCTGGGGGTTTCCAGCAGCAGAGCAAAGCCCGGCTGCTGCCTCCCGGGAGAGCTAACGTGGGAGCCTTGTTACGCAGCCCGGCACCCCCAGAGAGCTCCTCTCCCCCCTCAGCCCTTTCCTACACGCTGACGCTGCCATGCCCAGGGACCTGTGTCCTCCGGGGATGCTACAGGTGACGGTGGTGGGACAGGAAGGAGCAGCTGGAGGGACGGCGGCCGACTTACGCGTCCTCCGAGGCAGAGAACAGCAGTCTTCAGGGCTCACTTTGCTCACGGGACGGGATGGGGGGGACCCAGCACAGGGCTCCTGGCCCCCCAGCACCAAATGCCCTAGCACCCAGGGAGCATGAGTACAAGGGGAGAGGCAGCATTCCTCCTCCCCTCCCTCGCCTGCAGCTCCAATCCTGGCCCCAACATCCCACTTTCTGGGCCCAAAAATCATGATGGGAGGCAACCTGGTATCCGCTGAGCCCCTTGGCTGCTTCGCACCCATCCCTCCTTCTCCCTCTCCCTCCTTTCCCACCAGCCCTAATTAAACTGTTTGAAAGCAGTTTAGAGCAAAATGCCAAAGATCAGGCTGGAATCAACCGCTGGTTGGTTACAGGGCCATTGGAAGTTCAAGGAGCAGCAGACTGGTGGCTCCCCACCGGGGCCGGGCGATGCCGAGGGGCCGATGCAGCCATGGCAGAGCATGTTCACAGCCTCCAGGGCTACGAGGGGACCCACCGCCAACCCCACCACCTCCTGACACCTCCAGCTTCCCACAAAACGCTGCCGATACTTAAAACCATTAAACCCCCAGATGTCGTATTTTCACCTGGATCTGTAGGGATGGGGATGGATGAGGCCCATCCAGCCCAGTGGGCTGGAAAAGGCTCAGACCCTGCCCTGGGCTGTGATTAATGCCTGCCAGAGGTGCCTGATTAATCAATGTCAGACATCTCCGCTGCTTGTAGCTCGTTATCGCCGTCGATGGCTTAGGGAGGGGACGACACTGGATCTATAGCTGGCAAGTGTGAGCTGTGGGTCCTTCAGCTCCACCATGGTGACAGGGAGGTCGGGATGGTCCCAATGGGATTTTTCCCACCTGTTGATCCCCTGTCCCGAGGTGGGCATCGGGGACAGTGTGCACGTGGTACACATGGACCGGCTTCAAACCTACAGCTGCTCTCCTCCTGCAGAGAGTTTGCTCGCTGGAAGGTGAATAATTTGGCCTTGGAGAGGAAAGACTTCTTCAGCCTGCCGCTCCCCCTGGCCCCCGAGTTCATCCGCAACATCCGGCTGCTGGGACGCCGGCCCAGCCCCCAACAGATCACCGACAGCCTCATCAAAAAGTATGGGACCCACTTCTTGCTCGCCGCCACGCTGGGAGGTGAGTGCTGGTGGGTGCTTGCTCCCCACTCGTTTCCCGTGCACAAAGCGGCACGCGAAGGAGGGAGAGTGGGGAAATAAGCACCGCAGTAAAAGATGACCAAGAAGGGGAATGGGGGGAGCTCAGCAGCCCCCCAAAGCATTGCCTGTCCGCCCCCCCAGGAGAAGAGTCCCTGACCATTTTTGTGGACAAGCGCAAGCTGAGCCGGAGGGCAGAGCCCGCTGGGGGGGCTGGGAACAGCTCGGGGGTCTCGCTGGAGACCCTGCACCAACTGGCAGCCTCCTACTTCATTGACCGGGAGAGCACACTGCGCCGGCTCCACCACATCCAGATCGCCACGGCCGCCATCAAGGTAGGCGAGGGTGCGAGGGAGAGGGCAGCGCGGGGAGACAGCAGCCCCCCAAAGCTGGCCAAATCCCTAAAGCAGCATCACACCCTGGGGAGGGGAGACAGAGGGGAGAGCAAGCAAAGTTAGCACATTCCTGTTATTTATGGGAAATTGGGTACGCTAATGAAGGCACATTTTTCAGCGGGCTGCAGGCAGGGCTGCCGCCTGTCAACACGCCAATTAGCAGGCAATTAGTTCTCCTCTCCAAGCATCGCCTTGCTACGGGGTGGGGGAGCACGGCAAGCCTGGCCAGGGGTTATTTGCAGCACTTTTGGCGGGGTGGCACATGCCCCGGGTCCCCTTCTGCGCCTCTGACCACCTATGGGTCCCCCGCTTAGGTGACCGAAACGCGGACGGGGCCGCTCGGCTGCAGCAACTACGACAACCTGGACTCAGTGAGCTCGGTCCTGGTGCAGAGCCCCGAGAACAAAGTGCAGCTCCAAGGTAGGGCTGGGCTGGTGGGGACGTGGTGACGGATGAGTGCCACCACGGGATGCTCGGGGGCGCGCAGGGGTCCGCAGGGGAGGATGCTGGCTCGAGATGCTGCTTTTAATTTAAGGGTTGGGGAGAAGGGAGGATGAAAATAATCAAAGTTGGGCAGGATGAGGTTGTTGCTTGTCTGCCAAGAGGAGCTGAGATCGATGAAGAGCCCAGACAAGCGGCTCCACAGCAAATTGATATGAAAATCACGCAAGGGCGGGAGCCTAGGGAGGGGGAAGGCTTGCTCCCTCCTCGCTCAGGCGATGTTTTCGAGGAGCTTTGCGCGTGCCCTGACGCTCTCGGGGCTGCCTCCCGCTCGCAGGGCTGCAGACGGTGCTCCCCTCCTACCTGCGGGAGCGGTTCGTGGCGGCCGCCCTCAGCTACATCGCCTGCAGCTCGGCCGGGGAGCTGGTGTGCCGCCGGAGCGACTGCCACTGCCAGTGCCAGCCCGCCTTCCCTCGCTGCAACTGCCCCGAGGCCGACGTCCAGGCGCTGGAGAGCAGCCTGGCCCAGCTCCGACGAGCCTGGGAGAGCCACCACGGCCAGTTCGAGGAGTCAGGTGAGACTGGAGAGACCCCACCAAGCATCTCCTTCCCTGAAACCCCTCCTTTGGGAGCATCCTGGGCTGGGCAGAGGGGCTCCATGGCAGGATCTAGGGTGGTCATCTCACTGCGAAGACCTGAGAGCCCAGGTGGAAGGAGGCTGCCTCCAGCCCTACCTTCACTGCTTGCTCTCCTGGGTCTGCTGACACCACCTCTCTCCCCTCACAGAGGAGTTTCAGGCCCTGGTGAAGAGGCTCCCCGGGGACCGTTTCCTAAACAGGACGACCATCTCCCACTTCTGGGCCATGGACCTAGATGTCCAGCATCGCTACCAGCAGCTGGGCACCAGCCTGAAGCTGCTGTCCAGGAAAACCCACCGACTCATCCGGCGGCTCTTCAATCTCAGCAAACGCTGCCACCGGCAACCTCGCTTCAAGCTGCCAAAGGAGAGGTAGGGTGCCACGGCATCCCCATCCCACACCAGGGACACTGCTCAGAGCCCGGAGTGGGGCTCAGACCCACGGCCCACCTCCCTGTGGCTGGGCTGGAGGAGCCTTGCTGGAGGGATGCCCAGGGGTGAGCAGGCAGCGGGGGCAGCCATGCTACCCTGGGATGTGGCCCTGAGAGGTTGGGTCCAAGCCTGGAGATGGAAAATGGGGCTCGGTTCATGGGGGGCCACCAGCAGTGCAGAATAATGAACACAAGGTGGGCAGCTCTTCTATCCCAAGGGAAGGTTGGTCGGATGCCTAAAGATGCCATTTAAGTATCTCTCCTCCTGCATGTCTTCTTCACCAGGTCCCTCCCTTACTGGTGGAGCCGTGCACAGTCACTCCTGTACTGCAGCGAGACCACCATACCTGGGACCTTCCTGGAAGAAAGCCACAGCTGCACGTGTCCCTCCGACCAGCCCTCCTGCCAGGGGTCCATACCATGTGCCTTGGGCGAGGGGCCAGCCTGCGCCAGCTGTGCCGAGGACAACAGCACCCGCTGCGGGACCTGCAACCATGGCTACGTGCTCACCCAGGGCTTCTGCCGCCCCGAGGTGGCCGACTCACTGGAGCACTACCTGGGGTTGGAGACAGACCTGCAGGACTTAGAGCTCAAATATCTCCTACAGAAACGGGACAGCCGCATCGAGGTGCACTCCATCTTCATCAGCAACGACATGCGCCTGGGGAGCTGGTTCGACCCCTCCTGGAGAAAGCGCATGCTTTTGACCCTGAAGAGCAACAAGTACAAGCCTGGGCTGGTTCACGTGATGCTGGCTCTCTCCCTGCAGATCTGCCTCACCAAGAACAGCACGCTGGAGCCTGTCATGGCCATCTACGTCAACCCCTTTGGGGGAAGCCACTCAGAGAGCTGGTTCATGCCTGTGAATGAGGGCAACTTCCCAGACTGGGAAAGGACTAACGTAGATGCTTCTGCCCAGTGCCAAAACTGGACACTCACCTTGGGCAACAAGTGGAAAACTTTCTTTGAAACAGTCCACGTCTACTTGCGGAGCCGCATCAAGTCTCTGGATGACAGCTCCAACGAGACGATCTATTACGAACCCTTGGAGATGACAGATCCCTCCAAGAACCTGGGGTACATGAAAATCAACAGCTTGCAAGTCTTTGGCTACAGCCTGCCCTTTGAACCGGACTCTATCCGTGACCTGATCCTTCAGCTGGACTACCCCTATACCCAGGGCTCCCAGGACTCAGCCATGCTTCAGCTGTTGGAGATCAGGGACAGGGTGAACCGGTTGTCACCCCCTGGCAAAACCCGCCTCGACCTCTTCACTTGCTTGCTGCGCCACAGGCTCAAGCTGGCCAACAACGAGGTGGCAAGGATCCAGTCCTCCCTGAGGGCCTTCAATGCCAAGCTGCCCAACGCAGTGGAGCAGGAGACGGGCAAGCTGTGCAGCTAATGGCTGGGGCTGCTCACATCTTGGAGTGAGGGGGCCAGGAGAAAGGACTCCCTGGGATGGGGCGGAAAAAATAACCACCCTAAAAAATTAAATCAAGGCCTTACCTTAGTGCCAACCACGTGCTTCCATGGTACATTCAGCAACTGGCCAAAGAGACGCAGGGCTTGAGCAGACGGAGTACACTAGCGGGACTACGGAGGAGGGATGGCTGACGCAGAGCAGACTGGCTCTGAGTGCGGGGATGATGCCAGCACGGCTGCTCCATCGGGGGCCGGAGGGACACGCTGATGGCCAGAGGGGAACGTGGCTCGGCCAGAGGCAGCTGCTGGTCCTGCAGAGCAGATGCGCAACCCGCCATGAGGATCCTCCACTGGTGGCCTCCTCAGCGCCTCAACTTTTATAGTCTTTTTAAAGAGAAGTACCTACCGGCGCCTTCACTTCCACGTCCCCCCGATCCTTCCTGCAGCTGTGCCCTCGCACACGGGGCGGCGAGGGGGAACCAGACCGCAGGCCCCTGAGACCCAGCAGATCTCCCCTGGGGCCTTTCCATGAGCATCTCACACCTGCTGCGGTACTGAGGCATCGTCACCCTTTGTGTGGGAAGGACCTGGCACCTGCCCTGTGGACGCTGCCATCACAGACACTGGTGGAGTCCTCTGGGCCACGATTCCTTACAAAAAAAAAAAGAAAGAAATGTAAAACAAAAGAAAGGAAGAACAAGAAAAAACAAGTTTTATTTATGTATTTATTTATTTGTTTTGTTTGGGAGGAGTTTTTTTAAGCCTCTTTATTTGGGGAGTGTAATTTCTTGTCGGTGGCTCCAGCCGAGAGACATCTTAGTAAAATGTATCTGTTTAATATATTTTTTAAATAATGCCTTTTTTGAGCAAAAGAACAACCAAAACCAACTGAGATTAAAAAAAGAAAAAGAGAACAGTTACTGTCATCTCTGGTCCTCGGTTTTCCCTTGCTGTGTGGCAGAAGGGGATGGCGAGGAGTCTCCCGTGCGTGTCCGGCTGCCGTGTCCGCCCCGTGCCTCCACACCGTCCTGCTCTCTGGATTGTAGCCGAGCCTCCCGAGGAGGGGAGATGCCACCGCGTGGGCTGGCCATCTGTCTCCTGTCCACGTCTTCATTAACTCACAGGGACAGGGCTCTGAGTTGGTCCATTAAGAACATCGGATGTGCCTGGAGCAGGGAGGGATCCTGCCCACCCCCAGAGCCGGCAGCTCCTGCCTTTTCCCTGCTGGCTCTCGCCTTTGCTCCCAGCAAGATGCCTGGAGCAGATGCTCCCTGAGCTGGTGGGATGGGCCTGTGTGGCATCAGCCACATCTTGTGTCCCACCTCCTCCTGGTCCCATGTAAACATCCACCCAGCCTCTGGGCAAGCAGTGCTGCAGCTCAGTTGCCCACTGTGGCACATACCACCTCTTCGGGCATGTCAAACGTGGCCCTTGGGAGCTGTACTTGGTGACCCTTAGCTCTCGTATGGGGAGAGACGGGGATGTCTGACCCTCAGCCACCCTCTCTGGCCAGTGACAATTGTACAGACACAGGCATGACAGTCATTTCTGTGTCCTAGCTCTGTTGCTTGGTCCATATACGTAGGTTGCTCCATACTTCTGGTATCTTCATTAACCTGCTCAAGGCCTTCTCATTCATCACCCCCTTAGAAAGGACCCCAAATCAGGCACAACCCATCCTGGACACCTCCCTCTGCTACACCCTGTGCAGGCATCAAGGGGCAGCGGGTTTCCCAGAAACCAGCCTCCCCAGCAGCCCCACCGCCGGGGAGCCAGTGGCATCTCCAGCGTCCGCTCATCTCAGCCCAGCAAGCCGGGGCGAAGAGCCAGGCAGCGAGGGCAGGCGAGCTGGCTGCTGACGGCTCAGTGGAGCTGGGCTCCCCTCCCTCCTTCCCCGGCGCTGCCACACTCGGTGCCTGACCAGAATATCAAGCAGCAGCGCTGCCCGGCTGTCAGATGGAAACGCTGGGTATCCAGACAAGCGGAGCCCACCACTTCGGCGGCTGCCCTAATTTCTTGTCTGAAGACAGGCTCGAGAGAGGAAGGAGCCCACCCTGCGACCCACAGCATCCCCAAAGCAGGGGATGCAGGCAGAGGGCATGGGCAGGGTGTGGGGAAGAGGAGAGGGAGGTGGAAGAAAGTGTATCAGTGTGCAGATCTGAGTCTGCTTCCTAATCCTCCCCAGCTGGCAAAACTTGCCTGCTTGGATGCTGCAAAAGCGGCGGTAACTCGTATTCATCCATCCTGCATCTGTCACCCGCCGGTTGGTTCTCCCCTTTCCTCCATCCTCAGGCTGGACAGATAAAGAGATAAGCGGGAGGAAAATAACACCAGGAGAGATAAAGAGATAGGTAAGAGGAAAATAAAACGGAGGCTAGATAAACCGTGCTTGCTATTTATATTCCCTGTCTAATCTATCAATCCATCAGGCAGGCTACTGTGGTTATAGCATCCCTCAATCTGTCACCTGGACTTCTCCGTACATTTGTCTTCCTTTGCCCACGTCTCCTCCTTGTCTCCCAGTCCTAAAGGGAAAAAAAAAAAAATCAAGCAATTCAAAACACCAGGAGGAAACGAGAAGTCAAAGCCATCATCTCAGCTCCCTGGGGGGAGCCAGCAGACATCTGCCTGGGGATGAGGAGGATACAGGCAGGAGGGCCGGCAGGGCTGCTGGCTCCTGAGCCGGGCTGCCAGGAGGATTCCCAGCAAGGAAGGCCATTTCAGCTTCTGCTGCACATCTTCCTGGGCCATCACATCACCACTTCTCCCCATCATCAAGTGGGCCACGCTCCAGGCTAATGTTCCTCAGCTCCATCCTCTGTCTCCCCCAGACAGAACATTTCCTACCATGCTTTTCAGTGCCTTTAACCAGTCACACATCCTAAAGCCACCCAAACATGAATGCAAGAGTTGTCAGGTCGTCTGGCAGCATCTCGAGGAGCCGCTGGCCAAGATGTGCTGGAGCAGCTTCCACTTGGCAGGGTGGGTTCTCCACGGCTCCACTGGTGATGCCCTGAGAGTGCTGGTCCCACATGCAGGGACAGAGGGGGACGAAGGCTGTTTACTTTCAATTTAATGCAAAAAAAAAAGGCAAAAAGGCCCAGACAGGCAGCTGGAGAGACACACCATCCACTCTGCATCCTCCGTGGTTGCCCCCGAGGTTGGCAGCACTGCAGCCCCCCAGAAAGATTTCATCCAGCATTGCCCAAAAGCACCGAGTTTGGCCCAAATCACCAATTCCCATCAGGAATGAGGCCGGTATGGGGCATTCCCAGTCTGGCAGCCAGCACGGCACCTTCTCAGCAGAGCATCCCATTGGGCAACACCGGGGCCGGCTAACACGGAGTGACAGCGGTGCTGAGCACATCCCTGGCCACCACCCCCCCACCTCTTTAACTGAGTGCAGGAAAAAATAAGGGTGGTAGTTCCCTGAATTTTGCTGATAAATTGCTGTATTTTGGGAAAGAACCACTTCCACCAATGAGTTAAGGGAAGATGGGTCCCAGGAGGGGACTGCCAGGTAGCACATTAATCTCAGGTGGAAGCAGCCAGGTCCTCTCATCCCTGTTCAGCAATTAAGCAGCTCAGTGGAGGTCATTAAGAAGATGAGGTTAATAACTGGAGGTCAGCATTTGATTACCTTGCAGGGCTTTCGCCTGCAAAGAAGCGTGCCAACAGCAGCACGGCTGGCCGGAGAGCCGCTGCCGCGCGGCACTGGCAGAATCTGGCCTCTGGTTGCAAAAATGCCACCCCAAACCAGGAATTCAGCGTCAAACCCATTCGCTTTTAAAAACCAGTATGTTTGGGGTTATTCTTACCTGGGCTCTGGTTTGCAAGCCCCTGCATTTATACATTTTTTGCAGTGTGAAAGCCAGAAAGCTGCCTCTTAAATAACGAGCTGAGCTCCACGCTCGCTTGATTGCAGACACTCCGGTTCCCTCCGGACGCGTTTATTTAGCAGCTCTGCCAGGGAAAAGGCTGTTTCACCCCCAGCCCCGGCAGCAGGACAGGATTATCCACAGCTCTCTCCCCCAGCATCCCTGCTCAGGGCTCCCAGGTGCAGGCTGGTCCCACCTCCAACTCCCAGCCCTGAGACCACCTGTGATGGGCTGTGATCAGCTACACCTGAACTGAGCAGCTCACAGCTCCCGCTATCTAACCTACGCTCTTTTTCCCCTCCTGTATATTCACCCGTTTCCCACAGCACTGGCTGAGCCTCCAGCCCTGCATGCCTTTTGCCTCATGGCCAACAGCATTCCCACGTCAGGCTGTGCCGAAATAGCAAGGACAGTTTTGCCACGAAGAGCCAGCATGGAGAGAGGCGGTAGGGCTAAATCTGCATCCCTGCCTCAGTTTCCCCCCTCAGAGCTCCCAGCTGATGCTGCGCCAGCCATGGGGAAGCACATGGGATGCACAGGGGGTGAAATATCTCCAAGGGGAGGAGGGAGGGCTGAGGGAGGCTCCAGAAAACACACTTTGCTGGCAGATAGCATGCAAACAGCGTGCTGGCGCAGATTTTACTTGAAACTCCTCCCCGCGGTCTCTGGCCTCCTGGTGTGGACTGCAGGACGGGCAAGAAGTGGAAATCAGCCATTTTGCTTGGCGGGAGGCTTCACACCACGCATTTTGCTCAGGGCTCCTCCGGCTTCGTTAGCCGCACGTAACCACCAGGCAGCTGCCAACAGAGCTGTTTTGCTGTTTGACAGCGTTTCTGGGGGAGGCAGGCGATGGCAAGCTGCCTGTGGACATCTCCGCCCCAGCACCGGGCTACTCTGGCTTCTTCCGTACAACATGGTTTCGCCGCAGGTACCAGAGATGCTCTGGAGCGCGCGTGGGATCACCATTTACTCTCCCAACCAACCAAGCAGACCGTGGGATGTGATCCCTGGGAAACCAGGATCTCCAGAACAGGTAGAGCTGCGGCCTGGAGCTGCTCTGCCAACACAAGCCCACAGAGACTTGCCATCGTCCTCTTCCCACTCCAGGCTCGTGGGTGGGGAGGTTCACTGCCGGCCTCCCTGCTCCCCCCTGCCTCTCCGAAGCCCAGCGACATCTGCGTAGCCAAGAGGCAAGCTGAAACCTCACCGTCTTTTTTAGCCTCGGCTTTTTCAGGTTTTTTTTTTTTTCCCCCTCCTTCTTCTGACAAGCTCAGAAGTGCAGTCAAGGTGGCAAATTAGCACCAAAGCCTTGTTAATTGGCAGGCAGGAACTTTCTCCTGCTGTTTGGGTTGTCATCAGCTGCTTCAGCACATTTTCAGTTTCTCTCTGTTTTGGTCTGTTTTCTCCCTTCGCCAACGGCGGGCTGGGTTTCTCTCTGCACTGGCTCTCTGCTGTCTCTCTCAAAGCCCCTGAGGGCTCTCATCCTCCCACGCCGCGCACCCTGGGGTTGGGTCTCCAGAGAGGATTTACAGGGCCTGCAGTAAACGGCCACTTCTTAGGGAGCATGGAGGGACGATGAACAGGCTCTTGAAACAATGATGACCTCGGCTTCTTCCTCCCTCCTCCTTCTCAACCTCCTGCTGTGGCCTGTGGAGAAGGCAGGAGAGGCTGCCAAGAGGAGGCAGGGTGAGGTTGCTGCCAGCCCAGCCGCCCTCCTGTGTCCCCACGAGTAGGAAGCAATTTGCCATCAGCGTCCCCAGTCCCCTTGGTGAGGAGCTGGGATGACCCAAGCTGGTGGGGACCTCGGGAGGCTCCAGTCCCAGCTTCTCAGGTCCCTGCTTCCCTCCCCACCTACTCCTCCATAAGCAAAGATGGAAAATAATAACCTCACCCACCCGTTAGCTCCCACCCAACCCCAGCGCCCGTGCCAACCCTTGACCTCACTGAAAGCCCCTGAGCTGCTCCCAGCTCTCAAGGAAAACTTGACGACTTCTTTAGGCACCGCCAAATAACGTCTCTTCACAGTGTCCCATTCCGGCAGGGTAGAAACTCACAGGGGACCAGGGATGCTGATGGCATATCGCTTTCTTCTCCCTGATCTCAGGGCTGGGAGCTCCTGCCAGCAGCGCTACCCTCATCCATTAAATACGGGTGCCCTGCCCTGCCGTGCCCCAGCAGCCAGCGTAAATCAGCAGCGCCAGGGCCAGGGGCATCACTGATTCATGGCCAGGAGCCCGGCCAGAGGACTTACCTCATCGGGCTGGACCCTGACCCCCCCCCCCAGCACGGCTGCCCCCGGGACAGGGCTCCCAGGAGACCTCTTGGCTCTGCTCCTGGGCCCGGTGGGGTTGAGATGGTTGGTGAATTTTGGAGGGATCACCTTGGAGGGCAAAGATCTGGGGAAAAAAAAAAACAAACCACACAACAAAAAAAACCCAGACAAAACTGTGAGCCAGATCTTTCCCTCCCGCTTCGTGTGCTGGGAGCAGAGCCCAGCTGGATGGAAAGAAAGGAGAGAAATCAGTCAAATTATTTTTAAAAGTGCTCTCCCAGCCTACAGGCAGCCTCTGCTCCCTGTGAGGATACACAAACCCCCCTGGCCACCCTGCCTCAGAATCAGTGGTGGTTACTACATCAGCCGCCACCTTCCAGCTTTTCCTTTAATATGATTCCCCACGGCAGTTCCTTGCCTTTTCCTTGCCCCTGGCATTATCGATCCATGCAGGGAGATGGGAACTGAAGGAGAAAAGGGTCTCAGGGACCTATTTCTCCACCAGTAGCCCATTTGATTCCGAGGAGAGCGCACGCTATCAAGGATTTATCTCCTGCATTGCTTTCCCAAATTAGTTCCTATGGTTGTTTCACCAAAATAACAGTAAAAAAATACAGCATATAAACCACCCCAAAGAGTGTACAGGAATGTGAAATACTATAAATCCCAAGAGGCTGCTGGGAGAAGAGTGATATTCGGATCGTGCCTGCTCCATCCAGGCCATCTGCTCATCGGCCGTAAATCAGGGGACTCCCCTGAAGCCCATGAAACTCGGTTAAAAAGAGGTTTCCTTCTCTCCTGAGCCTTGGCAGTGGTGTTGGGAGCAGTGCTCTCAGAAAGGCTCCTGGGGGAACAGAATCAGCGATTACTCAAATTAGTTTCTAATAGCTTTTATCTCCTAATTTCTACTTTGTCAAGTACTAAAATCCATTATTAATCAAGAGACCATGTGGAAAAACATTTAACATCCCAGCTTCCAAGAGCTCCCACCCTGTCACACTCCAGCAAAGTTAAAGGAGAGGGGAAAAAAAAAAAAATTATTATTTTTTAATCTTAAACCTGGCTCACCAGCTAAACCATCACCTGCATTTGCTGATCAGCAGGATGATGGGACAAATCCATGCACGAAGCTGTGAAGCTTCCCATCTTGCTCCTCTCCAGCAACCCCACACCGCAACGTCGCCCCTCTCTTAATCACACGTTTGAGCAGTTTAATAGGCTTCTACTAAAATACTGCATTTCTAACGTCCCTGCACCCCCACGATGGAATGGGGAATGGCCCACTGGATGGCCAGAGAAGCCAGAGGGGTGCATGCAACTGCTGCATGGCAGCACCCGTGGCTTGCTCTCCGTGACTGGGCTGCTTCCCCAGCAGCAGCAGCTTGGAGAGAGAAGTGAAACCCCTCATCCAACCCAGAGGTTGTTGCCTGAGCAACGGCAGAGGTGGGCGCAGGGATCCAGGCGGCGCAGCCAGAGGTGAGCTTCAGACACTGTTGCCAGTGGGTCTGGGAAAAAAAAGCGGGAGTAAGGAAGGAATGGGGATGCTGCAGCTTGAATTAATGGCTGTGGTACTTGCTGGGAGCTGGGGGGAGGACGGGGAAGGTGCGGGCAGGCAGAGCAGGGGTCAGTGGCTGCGGCATCCTGCATCCCAGCTGCGCTGCTGTGGGGGCTGTGTTGGGTGGGCACGTTCCCGGTATTGGGGTGGATGCGGGACAGCCCTGTATAGAGAACGCTCTTGTCCAAGGTATCTTCACCTCCCTGCACATTTCTCCTTTCCTCTCTTGCCAAGGGGATGGCGGTTTGGAGAAAGCAACTGAGATTTTTTTATTTTCAGTTTCACCATTGCCCCGAGGCAGGATCGAGAGCTGATGTCCCCATACAGCAAACCCAGTATCCCCATAGAACCAGCAAGTTCTCAACCCCACATGACTGGGAGTCCATCAGTCTGTCCAAGGCTAGCGGGTCACAGGCAATTCCCACTCTCAGCAAGGCTCCAAGTCTGATTATGGATTTATTTACAAGTTGCTGTTGGTTCAAACATCACTAAAAAGCTGCTGTGATGCTGGCGCGGGAGCCTCGGGCTTCGGGTGCTCGCAAGCCATAAATTGACAGCCACGCTACGTGCAAACCCGTACAGTGGGCTAATGGACGCGGCTCCCACCAGACGCCAGGCACCATGGCAATCCCTGCCCCTGGGGACGTGATAGGCAGGTGTCCCTGGGGATGCTCAGCATCCTCCCAGAGCAAAGCCCTGGGCAGGCTTTCTGCAGCCAACGCGAGTCAGGGGCTGCTCCAGCATCCACATCACCTCCTAATCGCAGGGAGATGGGATGCTGGGATGGGATCCAGTGCCACGGACGCTTTCCAGGGGTTTGCTCCTAACCAAGAGAGATTTAGTTGCTGAGGGGGGTGTAAGTAAGGTCACAAACCAAAATATATCCAGATATACACAGTACATAAAACTACAGTCTGTTCCCCTCTAATTGGTAATAAATGTAAATGTTTAGTTATGCCTGGCTTGGGAGCTATGAAAAACACATCTGGCTGGCTGGTTTTTCTGCCTGCCATCTGTAGCCGAAATGAAAGGCGAGAGTGTGTGCACCTGAGGAAGGCAACAGCAGGAGAAGAGAGAGCTGGAGCAGGATCCAATGGGGAGGAGGAGGATTGCTGGAGAGACGAAGGTCAGTGCTGGAGGGCGCTTTTTGGCCAGAGCTTTTGCCTTCTCATGGGGACCTCCAGGTTCTGCATCTCCGCTCGGTTCTCTGCTCCCCTCCCTCAACCCGCAGAGGAAGGGCCGGTGCCGGCTGGGGCTGCTGACACAGTATTCTTGTGTGCACCAGTGGGGGAAACAAAGCCTGCGAGCCCCTGGACGTCTCCTCCTGGCCATTAATTAGCGTTAACCAGGAGCCGTGTCCACACCTCCCTTCATCCAGCACAAAGAGCTCACTGCTGGCAAGGAGGGGATGCTGTTTCCCTGAGGTGGGAATCCCCTCCGCTCCTGTCCCAGAGCTGTCCTGTTCTCCCCTCCTCAGCTCCTGCCCTGCAGCACCACCTCCACCAGTTAAAGACTGGGAGGAAACCACTGACCTAGGGAAGCAAATACGGCCCCTTCTCAGCTCAGGAAACTTTCTTGGCTCCGGGTCTCCAGGGCTGGGGAAGGAGGGGAAGCCAAAAAGCCAATGCTTAGAGAAAACCAGGTTTGCAGCAGAATTAAGGGTAGGAGGAGGCATAGGCTGGCCCTCCCCACCATGCCTCTCGAGCTGTGGTTTCCTGCCCTCACCTAGCAGCAGCTCCGGCCCACGGCAATGCCACCATCACCGTCCCTGCTGGACCCACACCTATCCCAGCCCAGCCGGGGCCCTGGAAACCAGGTAGCCTTCCTCCTCCTCCTCCTCCACCCGCCTGGTTCACTTTTATTCTGACAGCACCGCCTCTTACTTTGAAGCAGGTTTTTCTTGGAGAATGAGCTTCGTTTTCCAGACCGTCCCCAAAGAGCCTGCGAGTCCTCGCTCTCGTCCCTCCCCCTGCCTTGATCAAGGCTGAGGGCTGCAATCCAAGTGCGTTGATCAAAGCGGTTTCTTTGGGTGAGATTTACTGGCGAGGAAAAGCAACAGTCGTTGGGGAGCTGGTCCAAGGGGCCGGCAGCTCCTCACCAGGGACAAGATGGTAGCTGCGCATAGGAGGTGTGACGGACCTCACAGCACCCAGGGCAGCAAAGAAAAGTGATTTTCAGCAACCGGTGAGGTTGTAGGTGCCACAGGTGAGAGGGATGCTGCCTGCTCCTGAACCATTTGGGTGCCAGCAGCAGCAGGGTGCCCTGCTCCTGAGCTCTCCTAGGGAAAGATGCAGCTTCACACACGACTGGGACAGAGACCAGTGATGCCTGGGCACCGTGTGCTGTGACCAAGGTCTTTTGCCTTCTGACAACAGCCTCCTGTTCCTAGAGGGCAGCTTTAAACCAGCCCAGGCTCCACCAAACCCCTTGAAGAGTTGTGGGCTGGCAAGCCCAGGCAGCAGCCCCCTGGCTCGGTGCTGAGCGATGGGGCCGGGTGCCAGCTGCTCACGCCAAGGTGAAAACGGAAAGATCGGGCAGCCAGATGGCATCCTCCCATGGAAACATCCCATCGCTCATCTGCAAGTCGGGGCTAACGCTAAAGCTGGGCCGATGCGACCGGCAGCTGCCCCGAGGGGGAACACACTGCTGCCCAGGCAGGGAGGGGGCAGCAGGAGGAAGGGTAAAGCCATCAGCAGGGGTAGGCAGGGAGCCGGTGCCATCGCCGGTGTTTCTCACGATCATCCGGAGTCTGGCTGGCTACACTTTTAAGCATGAGCCACGGCCTTACGCCTGGCTTAGAGCATAACCCAGCCGAGCCCAGCTGCACCCTTCGAGACACCGGGGGGGCAGGCCGCCCCAGCAGTCACACAGCTACTGGGGACGCTCGCCTTGCCCACCCCTGCCAAGCCAGCCGAGATCAGCCCCAGGGCCACCCTACCATATTCCCGCTGGAGCTGATCCCTGCTAGCTCGAGCTCTCAGAGCTGGTGAGTCCGCATCTGCGAGGTCGGGCCATCGACTGGTGCAAAAGCTCAGTGACCTCCGGGAGAGTGACACCAGCTGCCAGGTCCGGCCATCCCAGGGAAAGGGTGAGATGCGGCCAGCGCAGGAGGAAAGGCCAGCAGCGACATTTGCATGCCACTCCTGGCAGCCTCCAAGCAGCCGCAGCAGCTGCCTTTGAGCACTTTTCATCTAATTCAATGAAAATGAGATGTTCGAGTGAATGAAGATAATTTAATAATGAATAGCTCCAACTTATCGGAGAAGCTCTCCATCCCTGCCTGACAGTCACAACCTCTAAGTGCAGTTTAATAAGGGAATCACCATCACTCAGCCCTGTGGTAGGAAATCAACACTTTGCTACCCAGGGAAAAGGCTCTGCACCTTCCTAAAAGCTGAAGCTATTTCTCAAGGAGCATAAGATCTGCTGATCTTTAAAAGGGAAAAGAAAAAAAAAAAGGGAGGGGGGGGAGAGAAAGAACTAGCAAAGCAGCCCATCTTCAGAGGCAAAATGTAATTAAAAATAAAAGCCAGCTTGAAGAAGGCTGTACGTCACCACAAGCAGCAGCCGAAGCTGCAAGCGAAAGCGATGAGGCAGGAGGACATCTCAGCACGGTGTGTCAACGCACCGAGGTGCTCCACCATGTGCCACCAGCCCCAGCGGGGGATGCGCTGCCTGGGGACAGAGCGAGCCCCCTCCTTTGCTGGGATGGGGCATCATCGCTCAGCCGCCAGCAGCCCGGCCACCCGGGTCACCCCTGCGGTGGCTGTGCCAGCCCCGGCCGGGAACGCACTCCCAGTGTTCCACACTACAGAGATGCACTGACGAGCCGTTTCCACCCAAAATGGCTCTCTGTACGGCGAGGATGGGAAACGGCTGCAGAATATCCTTGGCAGGGATCGGTGGAGCCGGGAAGGGATGCTAACCAGGGACAACCACAGTTCCCCATGGCCGGGCAAGCAGCATGCAGCCCCCACCCCGCGGCCCCAGCAGCAGGCAGCCGTCATCCACGCTGTGGAAACACCACCAGCAAGTTATTTCTTCACGGCATGAATCTGCATCCTGGATCCCAGTATTGATCCAGGCAGCGATGGGCTGCATCCTGCCCGGCACTGCCGACTCCCGCACAGGCAGAGGGAGGTGTCGACGCGGGGGATGCCAGGCCCCGCGGATTCCTGCTGACACCTGCCAGCGCCGGGTGCTTAATTATTAATTGCATTTCCAGTAGCAATTGTTGCTTGTGCCGAAGGAGCCGGACTAGACGTCGCAAGCAATTAGCAGACCCCTCCGCTGGCGTTCGGTCGGTACCTGCTTAACGCTCCGCTCACGTTCTCCACAAGTGGCTGCAGAGGGAAGGAGGAACCCATCTACATCTCCTCTGCGTAGCCGCTGGCGGGGACGACTGTATGCCTGGCCCGCACGTGGCGGCCGTGGGCGGTGACGCTGCCTCCGACTGCGGGCCAGCACTGCCGTGGCACTGGAATTGTCCCCTCCCGTGTCCGTGTGGCGGATGTGGGGCAGGACATGCGGGGCACCAGCTGCTGTCCATCCTTGGGCAGCCCTTGGAGGCACGGGGGTCTCAGGCGGGTCCCTTGGGCCAGCAAAGCCAAGAGCAGGAGCGGTTGGAGCTGCGGCAGAGGAGGCAGCCCCGAGCCCCGTCCCGAGCAGTGCTATCTCATGGGCCGAGAGTCTACTCTGCCACAGCTCAGGTGTTTGACCAAATTAATTTTTATCATAACCAAAGTGACTGGTCAGTAGAATCCAAACGGGCTTTCCTAGTCATCGAGACCATTTCATAGTGAGAGCAATTTGGGGAGCTTATTTTCCACTTCATTGAGTGCCATGTTACTGCAAATGAATATATTCCTTGGTTGGTGTGATGGAAAATACAGCTGTAAATGCTTTCTGCTTCATTTGGGTAAAGAGCTCCAGATAGGACTAAATATAAAGAGAATTTAAATGCCCTCCTTCATTAAAAAAGTTGTTTCCAATTCTCTTTCTTCCTGAAAATACTGGGCTGCTAGCAGAGAGAGCAAAAGAAGGATTTAAATTTACATCAGTGTCACGCTAACCCAGCTGATCACTCCTCACCCACGACTGATGGTGAATGTCTGCCGGCAGCGTGCTCTCCAGAGGTTCAGAGAGGTGGGAAGCGGCAGGCTGAGGACAGGATGCCCAACAACTCCAGAGCCCGGGACGATGGCATGTCCATCTGCTTACCTCTGTGCCAGCGTACATAATCACCTTCGGTGGTGGCTCAGCCTTGCAGGCAGCAGGACACATTAGCAAAGGCACAAACAGGTTGCCCGAGAGGTGGTGGATGACCCACCCCTGGAAACAGGGCCAGGTGGTTAGTAGCACTGGTGCTACTTCATCTGCAGCCATAAGGAACTCTCCTGGCTTGTTGTCTCTCCTGGTTTACCCTCTCCAGGAGGGCAATAAAGCCCTGGGACAGTGTTTCATTTCCTGATCCAGTTCCCAGCAAGGAGACAATGATCCTTGTTGACTTCATGGTGGCTAAGATCATGTCCACACTGACATCAGCTCCAAGGCAGCACAAGAGCAAGACCCAGCCTTAGTGGAAGGCTGCTCTGAACCAGCTCATCACTGCTTCTGGGAGAAGACTAAAATCCCATCTTTGAAAGGAGGGGCACAGCCAGGTTGGGTTGCCATGTCCTTCTGGGGCTCCTTCTTAACTTTCAAAAATCACAACCTTCTCTGCATAGCACCAGGTGCTACCACACAGCTCCCTCCCCACCACATGCATCCAGGAGAGGTGGGATCCCTCTCCAAGCTACGCAGCAGCCTCGCAGACCCCCTCCGGTATCTCACTGAGGCCTCCCGCTCCAGCTGGGGCTGGGAACCAAAGTGACCCAGAGCAATCCCATTTCATGTGACATGTGGACTGATTTCTTCACCAGAAGTAAAGGGTCACTGCAGTTCAGGGAGGCACCTTCATCGTCTTTAGCCTTACAAATCCCCTCGGACCAAGATGTCAGGTTGCACTCCACTCTTACTCGATATTGACAAAGTGAGGGGAAGTTTTCATCTCTGCTAAATCCAATTATAACCCAGGAAGAAATACGTTCTAGGCTCACAGGGCTTACAGATAAACAGATCATCTCCATAGGGCCGTGGCAGAATGGGGTGGGATGAGTGACAGGCAGTGGGCTTACGTCTGACTGGAGGGTAAATAGAGTTCACTTGACTCTAAAATAACCACCTATTGCAATTTTGCTAAATTTTAAATTGCAACTTCCCCCCGCCTCAAAGATTTAAGTGTAATTGATAGGAGTGAGTCCCATAGAACACATAATCTTCATAGAAATAATTGAAGCTAATTTAGCCTTACATTTAAGTGGAGGAGCCAGGAGCAAGGTGACACCCATGGCTCTGTCCCTTACCTTCAGCTCAGGGGTTTGGCCATTCAGCTGCTTTTCGTAGACCCATCAAACCAGAGGGACCCAGATCTAACAATACCATGGATATGAAGAATGAGCCACAGCAGTCTCTTTTCAAAGACTTCCCTTCCCTTTCTCCTCCACTAAGCATGAAGTTTCATGAAGTTCATCACTCAGCTTGCCAGCAAAGGCAGTTTATGAAGGTGTTAAATGGCACCATCTCAATCTCCAAGGCATGGGGACAACCCAGATGTGCAAGGGCAGGACAGGAAACCTCCTATCCATCATCCAGCCCCAGACAGAGGCACTGATTCACATGTGGCCAAGAGGGTCCTCCACCAGAGAACGGGTGCCAGAGAGGAGTCCCAGGTCCCACCTCCACACAGTCCTATACCTTCTCCCCTTTTTTCAGACCATCCCAATGGAGAAGCTGGAGGAGCTCTGGGGTGGCCTGGGAATGGTGCTGGGACCGGGACTAGCACAACGGCAAAGAGCAGTGACAAAACTACACCAGGGAGCTAGCACCAGTCTCCCACGCCCAGCATGTTACCCAGCTGGGACCACACCACCCACTATGCCATCACCCTTGCCTTACATCTACTTAAATGGCTGGCAGCAGGTTTGAACAATTACCACTCAAAACCTGGATCAAGGACAACACGATGTAATTATTACCTTAATGGCATTTCAAAGCATCCACCACCGACTGGAAGTAAAACTTCTGTTAAGTGAGTTTAATAAGCATATCATCTGATACAATAGGCGCACGGAGGGGCAGGGTGGCTTTAGGAAGGATTACGGTAGCTTTGCAGCTTTGCCTAGCTTTACATGGGATATTTCACATACAACAGATAAAGCAGGATGAGCCCACGATAGCTGAAAACCAGATAGCAGCAGCAGCCTGTAATGCTACCTCCCATCTTCTGTTAAGTAGGAGATTACAAGCTTACCTCGTGCACAGAGACCGGGCAGCACTGGATCCGTGCTCTGGTTGCCTCCACCACGATGGTGGCAACCAGCAGGGTCTCCACCCTCATGGCCACTGGCAGCTACTACCTGGCCATTTCCCCGGTGGCCAGCTGAGACCTGATGAAGGTATCACACCAGTGCATTGATCTCCATCAGTCCACAGCAGGCTCTGGACCTGCCTGGGTATAGCCCCACAGGGAGCAGATCCAACCTCCTTGGCAATGCTCTCCCCATCCTTGTCCAAACTCTGCAGAAGCTGGACGGAAGCTGGTCCCACAGGGGTCTGGGACTGGGTTAACTGGGCTAGGAAGAGCCCAGCTCTATGTGCATCAGCCCTGCACGGCACGGTGCATCCACATTCCCCCTCCGCCTGGTGCCCTCCCCAGCCCAGGAGCCTTCACACCCCCAGACCGAATGGCTTGTACCTCCAGAAGCAACCGGGCACCTCAAGGCTCGTGTTTCCAGTGTGAATTACTGCCAAGGGAGCTGCGGGCAAGGAGTCTCCAGGGATTTCCAGCTAGCCCCGCTGGCTAATGCACCCACAGGGACGTAAATCAAAGCAAAGGGAGGGCGGGCGACTGCACCACAGCTCAGGGGATATATTGCACACGTCTAACCCCCGCAGCTCCACACAAGGCACCAGGAATGTTAAGCGGCTTTTTTTTCAGGTTCAGAGACCTTCCTAAACCTAACAGATAGCCACAATTATTCTTTATGAAGGACTTGTTCTGTTTTTTAACAGACAAGAGCTCTGCAAGAGAAAGAGGTGCGTGTCCTCTGAAATTCCAGACGGGTTCTCCGATGCAGAAGGTGCTCCAGCCAGCCCGCCGGGCCTTAGGGAATGTCCTATACACAGCACTCGCGTCCGCACGCTGCGCTGGCGAGCGTCTGGGAAACGCTGCCTGGCTGCCTAATGCACGCACCGGGTTTTGCTCAGCTTTTGAACCATCGGGTTGCCTTGTTGTTAATTAATGCATCGCTAAAATTATGTTTGGGGGCTACTAAGGTTTATTGGGTAGAAAATTATTTCAAATACAGAGAGTAGGCAGTAAAGATTGGAAATATGTTTTCAAGTATAAAGTTAATTGCTACAGGGAATCCCTCTGGGATCCATTTGGAGCCCTTGCTTTTTTATTTCTTTCCTCCGTTAATGACCCAGCCAAGGTTTGTAAAACAGCAAATGCACAACTGCGTGCTGACGATGTGACACCCTGCACGCCTATGTCTTCACAGTGGTGGTGGCCAGAGTGGTCCTCAGTCACACGCCCTGTCACAGCAAACTGGGGCAGCCTGGCAATGGCAGTGACCGCACTGGGTCCAGCTCTAGTCTCAGCTGTGGGGCAGCTCACCATCCTTCCACCATCTGCAGGAGTCCTCTGAGCCAGAGGAGAAGACCATCCCATCTCCACCCTCCTGCCGATGGGGGCAGTTCTGGAGAGGAACATCAAGAGACGGCTCTGCTGCTCCCAGGAGAGCCTTGCACAGGTCCCACAGCCACACCAGTATTGGCAACCATGCTGCAGGTCACCACGGGTCCAGGAGCAAGGCTGTGTAGATGTAGCCTTGAAATTGAGACTGGCCTAAGGCCAGGCCTGTGACCAAAGGACTTTGCTTTTACATCCCAGCAACCTGAAAGTACCTGTAGTTCTGAGAAAAGATGTCCTGCCTCAGGGTGACATCCTGCAGGCCTCCAGTCATACCAGTAGGAAGGAGCAAGTCCTCATTTCCAGCAAGGTTTCAATTTCTCACAGCAGGGTCATTTGATTAAGGAACAAAAATTAAAATACAGTAACTTCCCAGGCCAGGCTCAGCCACGATCAGATCAGGAATCACTTTCAGAGGATCTCATGAGGATGCTGTGAAGGCAGGGGTCAAGAGCAAGGCCCTCCCCGGCTCCACGCTGTGACGCCTGGCTCCCGACGCTGACAGCAGAGCCGCTGCGGACCTGCCCCGGGCGAGGATGCCACACGCTGCTGCCCGGGGAGGCGTTCATGCACGCTTAAGTGCTTTTCTGGACCACAGCCCATGTGAACTGAGGTGTTTTGAGTGGCACAGATGGGATTTTTCTTCTTTCTTTCTATTTTTTTTTTTTTTTTCCTGACAGTGCTCTCTGAGATGTAAATAACTGCACACTGGTGACCCTGACAGGTGACTGACCTGGACAAACACAGGAGAACAATTTTCTCCATAAAACCTATCCTTGCTCCCCACTCAATTTGGTGATGGGGAGAACGTTAAGCTAATTTGCTATTTCCAGCTACCACCTTGCTCTAGTTTATTTTGCATCCTGGAGGAAGCATCTCCCCCTACAATTGCTTCTCCTTCCAGCCCCTTTGAGGCTCGTAAGGTTTCAACACAAGCCAGGCACCAGGATCCTGCTCCCAGTCTCGGCTCTGAGGGTCTGGATGTCAGCAGGGCTGCCGAGGAATCCAGAGGTCTGCTCGCCCATCGCCTGGGGACATGTGCAAACCAAGCTGGTCACAACCCCAGGCCGGGCAGGGCAGGCTGAAGTTACTCAGAAATTGGGATTTGCTAATGCTCCCTCTTGCCCCAGTGAAACAGATACCCTGGAAGCATGATGGCAGCCAGCGGCGCTGGGGAGAAGATGCTCCATCTCCCACTGAGTTGGCCAAAGCAGAAAAATGAAAATTGTGCCACGTTGCCCGAAATCACCCACCCTCTAGAATTTCTCCTTCCAGAAGATACCAACAAAAAAAAAAAA
>WHYT01016799.1:454323-521968 GCA_009806455.1 Tetrax tetrax
TTTTTTTTTAAATAAAGAATCTGTATGCAGTGAAGGCGGCCACCTTGTCCAGCAACCATGGCCAGGCTGGAGCTCTGGCCACATGCAGTTGTTCCTGCCTCAATCCTTGCTATAACTGGAAGACAAACCAAATAATTTCATCACTGACAGATTTTCTTTCACATCCTACTCCTACAGCTGCCTCTCCTGCCTGGACCAAAGGCTTTTTAAGGTAGGATCTGGCTGTCCGTAGGAGGACCTCCTAGCACCAGCATGGCCAGCCCCGCTCCAGCAGCAGGGACATTTCTGTCCTTAGTGGCCAGGTGAGGGACCAAAGCCTGGTTTCAAGACATCATCACCTGACGCAGCAAGTGTTAAGCAAGCATCACCTCCTACGCTCAGCACTGCGCAATTAGTGTGGGGTTATAAAGCTTTCCCTCAACCGTGCCCCAAACGTGGAGCTGGTGGTTACGGGCTCCCAGAGACCGTAGTTCAAACAGCTTCGTCTCTCTGCCTCGGCAGCAGGCGGGCACGCACGTCCGCTCCCTGCACGCTTACAGAAACAACGCTCTTTGAAATGCAGATCCTGCCCTGCTTTGTTCCCCGCATCTTTGTAGGTGCCGGATTTACAACACCCTCGCGCCTTGATCACTGGCCTTACACCAAGGCCCGCTGTACCGGCTGCGTACGCCGAGCTCTTGTTAGCATTCGGGACTGCGCAAACCCTGGGAGCCTTTTACCTCCCTCGGCTTCTGATGGATGCTCGGGCAGGGAGACGCGGCAGTGCAAAGCCCAGGGTCAACGACAGCTGGCCAGATCACAGGATGCTTTTCAAGATCAAGTCCTTGGTTCAGAAAGCTGCTCAGAGGAGCAGTTATTCACGTGTCTGTCCTGGTGCCAACGAGGGGGAGATCACGAATGCATGAGCAGTAATTTGCTCTCAACGGCAGCTGGAAGCACCAGTTCCCCTCTTGGCATGGGCAACCGCTGCGCAACAGGGAGCTGCGTCCAGAGAGCTTCAGATGGAGATGGATTTGGGATCCCCGCGATGCTGAGGCTGCTCGCATCCCGCCAGCACAGGTGTCCGCCCGAGCCCGTCTCCCCTGTCCTCCACCAGCGAGCTCGAGCTGCCAAGGGGAAGGTGGCTCACAGTCTGCTGGCAGCTGCCCCATCCTTTTCAATTACACGCAGTCCAATTCCCATCACGAGGAGGCGAGCCAGGAGGAAATGCCACCGAAGTCAGCGGAGTCATGCTGCATAGTCTGGAGCGAGCAGGAGGAGATGCTAAGCCTGGCCTACACGCATCATCTGGACTTCTTATGCCTGTCCCATGCTGGCTCAAATCTTCGTTTAGATTTATGACATCCATTGCCAAACTGGCAAGACATGTTTACAATTAATAAGGACCTGGGGACATGTGTCCTTTTTTTCTTCAAAGACAAATATCAGACACTGTACCAGCCACTGCTCCCCGCCAACGGAAAGCCTGCTCTGAAATCCAGTCCCCTGCAGTGAGCCAAAAAGCCAAACCACACAGCCTGGTCCTTGTCCCCAGATGTGTTTCCAGCGTTTGCCACTCTCCAGCACCTCAGAGACAGGACTGCCACCAAACCCAGGAGCCAAATTAGGCATCAGTGGAGACAAGGATTCCACTCTGGACCCCATGGAGGACAGCAGATGCCCTGAGGCGTGAGATTAACATAAGCTAAAGACAAAGATCAATCCAGTCTCACTTCAACACACCAGATACCCAAGGACTCTCCCCTCTGGAAAGGCTGTGAATGAATAATCCTTCCCATGAACACCGGGAGCTGTCTTGAAGCAGTGGCTGTCCCTTCCCACCCACCATCCCGTTTGAAGGCCACTCCAGAATTATCTCTTTCAAGCCTCAGAAATTGCTTCTAAAATCCCGTCTAAATTTATTTATGACAAGCTTACCACACAGGGATGCATCTTTCTCAGAGTCCTTACAAAAGCCACCGCATTAACAACTGGATGTCTTTTAAACCCTACTAGGAGTTAAATCTAATCCCACTTACTACAGAAAGTCTGCGATGCAGCCAGAGCATTCACCCTGTCCTGAGGCAAGGACCCTTGGTAGGACCCCCAGCCCTCTCCTTCCTCCGTCCCCTTGGGAGGAGCAGCGAGGGAGAGTGACTGAACTTCTTGAAGTCCGCTTCAATGCCTCAAAAAGACGGATTTATAGACTTTGTGGCCAGATTGCCATAAATTTTTACTTCTCCGCAAAGGCTATTTTGGGCTCATCTGCTATGGAGACCAGGCCAGCAGCAAGCAGAACCTGGCCATTCCCTTGCACAGCATTGATACCAAGCAAGGAGAAACATGCCCATCCAGACACCTGGGGTGGGAGGAGGTGCCAGTTACCAGCAGGACTACGTCACAGCCTTTCCAGCCTGTAGTCCAGGGGCTAAGGCCGTTCTCCAAACTCCTTGCCACTTTCTAAGTGATTGCTACCTCCCATTTCACACCAGCAGGGACCATCATGCTGCTGAGACCTTTTGGAAACTTAAAGAGTCAGAAACTATCAAAAGATTTGCAGCTGTGAGAGCCAGGGCTGGAGGCAAACACTAACCACCTCCAAGAGTAGATGCCGAGGGGCTGAAAACCAGTGTCAAGCCTCTGGGACCTCCTGGAGATACGCTGGCTGCCAGGGCTGGCTGGGGACCTGGCCTCCAGAAGAATGCCGTAGACAAGCAGCATGCCTGGACCATCTTTTATAAAGCCATGGGAATTCAGAGGGTCCTTCCACCCCAGTAAAAGTTTGGGATTTAGATGCTCAGCGATACGGTTGGAACAATTTCCTTGATCTTTTATTGCCCTGGTAAATAATTTATTGGGACAGCCATTTTAAAAAATCCCATAAAAGACCCATAAAACATATTTATCACACAAAACCCCCCGCTCCTTGGCTCCAACCAACAAACTGAAAACTTGTTTGTATACTTCACTGCACATAAACTAACCAATGCTTTGTGACAGCTCTAAGCTTTTTAACAGCTCTCTCCCTGCTGCTCTTTATTTCCATTTTTTTCTATGGGACTTCAGAAGAAAAAATAAAAGAAGAACTCACTGCAACAGGAGAGGTTTCTGCTTTTGGACAGATATTGACAATCGGGAACTGCCCCCCAGTCTTCCTGACACCCGGTAACTTTACCAAATGATGCTGCTTTTGTCTGAAAAGCACAACTCTGTGGTTATTCGTGGCACATCGGGACACCAGGGCTGGCAGCCGTAGCGAGGGATGGATGCACGTGTAACCGAGGTGCCAGCAGTACAGGCACCAACCAAGGTCTCTGTGCCTTAGTTTCCCTCCTGAGATCAGCCTGAGATCAGGCACTTCTGTCTTCTGCTGGCAGAGGGCAGGGTCCTTTTTTCATCCAAGACTTGAATAAATGGAGAATCTAAAAAGAGAGCTGAGGAATGTGTTTTCCCACCCAAAACATGAACCAGCCATGAGCACCAAAGGCTTTTGTCTCTCCCTTGGACACCAGAGGACCTGGTCAGACAAAGCCTGGCCAGCAGGATGAGACCTCAGCCCGCTGCCACAGCAGAAAACCAGAACCCAAACCACATTTATTGCTGCGAGCGGGATTTTTGGTGCCAGGCAGTCGCCCAGCCTCCAAAATCAGACCAACTCATATCCCCCTGCACTGTGCCCACAAACCCAGATCTCATCAAGGACAGCTTTGCCCAGCAAAATGCCAACAGACACAGATGACCTGGCAGAGGACAAGCAACCTTCACAGGTGGGGATGGGCTGAAGTGGGCTTCTCCTTCTCACAGGAGCAAGGGGAGATGTGGGAACAGCCATGAGGCTGGATCAAGCCTGGAGCCCCTCTGCCGTGATGCAGAGTGGACCTTCCAACCATGCAGAGAAGGACTCTGAGGGGGAGCACAGCCCTCCCACGCTGGGTTAGCAGAGCTGGCCATCGGAGGGCTGCCAAAGCACAGACACCCAGGCATGCACAAAGCCTCCTCCAGATGGCACTACCAGAGGCAGCCAGGAGCTGTCTGGGGCAGAGCGCTCCCCAGGCACAATTTGGCTCTCCCCCATCCCCAGACATCTCCAACCCCCCTCATCTCAATCCTGGTTCCAAGACAGGGGTGATATCATCCACTAAAACACCTTTCAGGACTTTCAACACTTTTCAGGTTCCCCTCTGTCTTCGCAAAGCCCACACCAGGTACTTGAGCTACAGCTGCTTTCATACCCACATGAGCCAAAACGCTCCTGTCCACACTGGCTGGTTCTCCATAACAGCTGCTCTCTGCCTCCACCACTTGCTCTACAGAGAGATCAGAAGTTCAGAGGAAACTCAAGTGGCCAGTGTGGCCCTATGATGAAGAACGAACTATGAAAACAAGGTCACTGATTAAAGTAAGCTAGGGCTGGGGTCTCTGCATACTGGGATCGCTTCTAGGTACCCTTCAGGGAACTGTAAGCCAAACTCAGAGCAGGTTAAAGCCTAGCATCATGGAGGCTGGGATGGAGAGTGTGGATAAAGGAAGGGCCTTTATCAAATCCCCAGTGTTGTCACTTCTTTCTCTCACCTCACCCCCTTCTCCTTCAACTGCTCCCTTGTTTTTTCTCCCTAATATCTCCTCCCAGTCCTGTGATGACCTCCCTCTAGCTCCAGCAAGACCTCTGAGGATCCCAGTTGGTCTGGTCAATCCACATGCCCACCACCCCATGCATCTCAGCCCTGGTCCCAGCAGCACATGCTGTCCTGGGTTGAGGCCAGCAAGGATGCATTGCCCACAGCAGCAGAGAAGGGCCAGCGGGTTTCCATCCCTCCTTGGGGGAGCTTTGTCATTACCATCAAAGGAAGGAAGCAAAATGGACACTATGAGCTGCAGTATTAGATTACATCTCCTGGAACAGAGGTGCAGCCCAGTACTGAAGACCTGAACAGATCTTTATGGCCAGGGACCAGACTCCAGGCTCAACTTTGGGGCTTCTCCCACCTTCACCAAGTCCCACAGCTCCTTCAGCTGCTGCTTCCAAACTGATGAGCACATTAGCAGTTAACTCCGTTTGCAGATTTAAAAGTCAAACCCTGCCACAGGAAATTAAAAGATAATGCAAGGAATTATTTAAAAAATTAATCTTTATTACTCTCCACTCCCAAGCTGCTAATAAAAAAGTGTGTTCCTCATGCAGTCTCTATAAAAACAGGTTATAAAGCAGAGGAAGAGAAGAAAGCAGATGCTTTAAAAAGCCATCTTTCATCCCTCCACCCTGCCTGCCTGTCGTAGCCATCCATCTGCACCTGCATGTCAGCTCCTAGCAGTTCCCAACCCAGTCAGCCCCTTTTTGCCTTGCTAGGTAATTATTCCCCATTTCAATCTCATCCCCTTTGTCCTCCCTGTTTTACATCTCCAGGAGATCAGCAACCCTGGCCCAGAGAGCAGCGCAGAAGGTGGTTTAATAGCGCACCTTCCTTGCTCCAGGTATCTCTGCACGCTGTATACACCAAGATGAATTATAGCTCATTACAGAAAGGGCAGGCATTTGGGAAGTAAACAAAGCAGCTATTACAGAAGCCAGCAATAGCTCCACAACACCGGAGCAGGGTTGATACATGCAGGAAACCATGCCTGAAAGAGAGGTCAAGGATCCTTGGCAGCTCTGAGAAGCCAGTAGAAGAGGCTGAGAGCAGGTGGCAATTGCACAGGTTTATGCAGAAGATGCTTTTGTCTAGGGATGTGCTCAAGCAAGAAACACAGTCTTTGGTTCTAGCTGGTGCTTGAGCCCGTGGAGCCAGAAATGGGACAGCACACCACTCCTGTGTCATGACAGCTGCCATCAGTTAGCCAGGCTTTGATAAGTCCAAGAGCCACCATAACTGAGCAAGAGCACCCAATCTAGCACACCAGAGTGATGGAGAAGCAAGAGCCATCAAACCCAGCAGATGCATCCACACTGCAGGCGAAGAAACAGCCACAAGCACAGCTCCATGTCCTACCAGAACTTCTGGCCAGCTTAGGGGTACATCTGGCCTGGGCCTGCTCAGGAGGACACCCACCACTAGTGCTCCCACCAAAGAGATGTCTCTGGGTCTAGTGGAAACACGGTCAGGCCTAGAAGGAGCAGAGGACTTCAGAAAAGGAGAAACTGAGAGACCAAGAGCTGCTGTTTTGCACCACCAGCCCAGCATGAAAGATGGCTCCCTTAGCTGCACCACGCCCAGAGCTGGGGCTGGGGTGATGGAACCAGCAATCCCCAGAACATACCCTGATGACCACTACTACAGAAGCAGCCTCAAGAGAGCTGTAAAGTCCGACATCCCCATCCCCAGATGAGCACTACAGGCACCAAATACACCCCTGTCCCTCCCCCAGGCAGCATGCAAGGGTTTTTATCCCAGGACAGGCAGCTCCGCACCTTCTCCTCATCAGGCAAAACTGTATTTGGCCTTTTTCGACTCCAAGGATGGGAGAGAGAGCCTGGAAATAAAGCATCAGCAAGGAACAGGTGCCAGGGGTGGAGGAAGGCGAAAGACAAACACAGGCAGGCTCAAACACAATGAAGAGGAAACCCCCCGGGAGAGAACGTGCCTGCGGATGCTGCGGGCCAGACACCTGCGGTCCCCAGCCAGAGGCAGCAGCGGAGGGGAGACATCGCAGTACGACAAGGCAGGAGGTGGCTTTCAGAGAGGAGGCTGACGATGATTGATGGCACTGCTCTGTTCTCAGTGATGTAGAAAATTAGAGAGAGATCGCTTCAGATATCGGACCATCCGAGACACTTGTTGCGTCCATCTCCTGTACACAGGCACCTCTCCCAGGAGGTCTCCCTCCAGCTTGTAGGCTCATTATTCAGAGTGTTGAACTGGGAAAAGCAATGCTATTTTATTTTATTTTTTCCCCCTCCCAACTACTTGATTTTATTATTCTTGGAAATGCTTAAGGCACTGATTTCCTCGCTCAGCTACTTGAGGGAAAGTTTGTTTCATTCTCCTCAGCTAGGAAAAAGTAGCCCTTCACTTTTTTCTTTCTCTCCTCACCCAAGATGGGGAAGAGGCTCTAGAAAAGAGAGCAGCCATTTATTTTTTTTTCAGATGGAAATAGCTCCCTAAAAAACAGTGAGTCATGCTCCACCCCAGGATGGATCTGATAGTTGGGAACCACAGCGAGCAACGCTGATGTGCTAATGTAACCTTGTCCCCCTGGCAGGATGGTCCCCTCCTGGCTTCTTATCCCTTTACCATTTAACCAGCTGCTGTTCACTTTATCATGGCTGTTTTTGTCCCTCCACTGCCTCTCTGCTAGATGGAAAAATGTTTTTAAAATGGCCTTTAAGCAGTCTTAAAAAAGCCACGTATGCTTCCATATGAAATTATGAAGCCAACAGTCTAGATCAGCACAGTAGCAGGCAACCAGTTTCTTCCCAGCCAGGCTCGGGATCCAAGCTCACACCCGTTTAGTCCCAAAGTTTCCAAGCAGGTCTAGGAATTGCAGAGGAACCACTATGACTGTTGCCAACACAATCCCAAACAGGCCCTACACTCCCACCACAACCAGTCATCTCCGTTGAAACTCCCCAGGAGCTCCCAGGCAACTCCCAGTCTGGGGAGCAGCGTAGGCTGTTCCGCTTGGTGAGCACGGCTAGAGGAGACGGACCAAGAGGTCGGATGTGTGATCTCCCACCTCTGCAAAGGGCAGGGAGATGGCTCAGTTTCCTTCATGACTCCAAATTCAGCCACTGGTTTCTCCTGCCAGCTCTCCAGCTTGGGGCAGCTGAGCTTGTTCCTATGCAAAAGGGCAAGTTTCTTTTTTTGCTCTTGGGTATCCCAAGAATGACTTCAAAATTTCCCCACTTTGAAAGCCCATTGCCCAATATGGATATCCAGGCTCCTGAACTGGGGAGCTCCTCACAAAAAGACAGCACCTAAACCCAACCCTGCTTGGCTCCTTTGTTAAAAGGACAACCGTGCCACCAGCTGCAGCCTTGCCAGAGCTCTAAGCATCCCCTGGGTCACAATGCACTGAGGGCTGACAACAAGCAGCAGACACCAAATTCAAGCCAAAGCCTGAAGCACTTCAGAAATCCCTACAGGAAGACAACCTGGAACAAAGCATCCCTCTCCCTCCCTCCCACATCCACCAGAGACGGACCCCAGCACCTGCTCCCAGTTTTCCCAGTGGTGGTTAATCATCTGCCCTCTGGAAGTCCCTTCTGGAGGTGCAGAACAATCCCCTTCTCCATCTGCTAACAGCTCCCTTCCACCCAGGCTGAGCTTCCCCCAGCCTGAGCCAACGGTAGGAAATCAGCATTAAAACGAAAGCTTGCTATTAGCGGTGCCTGGGCTCCCTATCACGCTCCAGGAACCGCAAATGACAGACTGCGATTTCCCTGCTGCGACGCAAGGGAGAGGGAGCAACGGCAGCCAGAAGTGCTGAAGTTGCCCAAGGAAAGTTTTAGGCTCATCTCTTCCACCTCAGCAGCCCCTTCCCTTCGCCATCCCCGTCGTGCTCATCCACCGCACAAGCAATCCTGCGAACAGATGGCACCTGGGCAGGAAAGCAGACAAATTGGCTCCCACCTGCAGGAGCACTAAGAGCTTTCAAGGCAGACGAGCGCTCGCTCGCCAAGAGCCCTGCGGTGTGGAGACACCAGAGGAATCTGCCATCACTCGCCTTCCTCCCTCCTCGCTGCTCAATGGCTCCTGCTCCATCCTTGCCTGGTTGCAAGCATGGGTTGCCTCCCGGGAGCAGGTGGCAGGAGGGGATGGTCACTGGTCCCCGAATCAGGCACCTGAAAAAGGTAATTCAGGCTGAGCATCAATGGAGTGATGCTTTTTTCGTGGCAGCACAACACTTTGGTTTGGAGGGCTCACAGCTAGCCTGAAGCGAGAGAGTTTTCTTGGGCCCCCACTGAACATCCATCTGCTTACCAGAAAACCAGCTCAGCTCAAGCTGCCTGCTCTCTCCTTCTGCCAAAGCGGGGGTCCACCCTCCCAGAAACTTCCCTTCCTTGACCAGAGAGCTGTGATGAGAGCATGGAGAGTCTTCATTTCATTTTCCGCCTGCCTGCTCCTCTGAGCCCACCTGGCTGAAAGCTTCTTAGTACATTGAAGCCAGGGAAGCAGCTCGTGTACCAGACTGCAGGAAACCAAGAGGCAGGAGGAGGTGAAGAAATCCATGGGCGTCAAGGCAGGCTGTCATCTCCCTTTGGATGGCCCTGCAGAGTTACAGCATCTGAGCATCTCATCGCTGGTGCATTCCTCCTTGCAGAGCCCTATAGCTCTGGTCACCTACAGCAGGGAAAGGGGACAGAGAGGCTGAGATGCACAGGAGCAGCTTTGGTGCTTTCAGCACATCTTAGGTGGAGTCATACACAACTTCCATTCAAAATTATGTTTTAAGCCACTTGGGTAAGATCAAACAAGCTCCTCCCGTCTACCTCATCCTTACATCTCTTAAAAATTACTTGCACCAGCAAATGAAGGCAAACGTCCTCAAGCCCCAGCCTGCTGACTGCCTTGTAAAGGGCCTGGATGTGAGATGGAAAAGGATGGTAGGAAAAAGCAGGGTAAAGCAGTTACCCCTTCCTCAGCATTCCCATCAGCAGCTGAGATGTGGGAGTGAGCAGAGGATTTGTCTGATGATGGATGGCAGAGAACTGATCCTTGGCAGGGCAGAACAGGAGCAGAAGGAAGCACTGCTCCCAAAGGTGATTCTCACACCTCCTTGGGATAAGAGAAACCACCATCAGAGGCAGCAGCAGCAGAGGAAGGGAACACACACTTCTCCCTGCACATTTGGTGTTCATCTCTGGCCTGTCAGAGGGGGCCACGATCCAACCGTATATTTGTATATTCACTGAGCCGTACACCCGGCTCGGCGGACTCCTGACAGATGCAGATGGCAAAGACATTTTTCATAAGGTGAGGGGAAAAGGGAAAAGGAAAAAAAAAACAAAAAAAAACAAAAGCAAAGACAGGCTAAGGCATCAGCTGGAAAAGATGCAAGACAGGATCAGAGCTAACAGACAACCAGAATCAGATTAAACTCTTGGATCTTTAAGTGCACAAAGAGGCCCATCCCCTGCCACTGTTTTCTAGCGTGGCCTGGCAGCAGCAGCTGCCTTCATTCTCTCCTCCATAACCAGCTGGAAAACAAACGCTGGACCCAGAACAGCACTAAGGCTTTACTGAACTGGCCCTCGAGGACAAAATGCTGGCAAGAGGTGCTGCTGGAGCGGTGTGGGCACAGGCTCTCTTCTACGAGATTAGCTCCCAAAAACCTCCTGTTCAGAGGAGGCGAGAGACAGCCTGCAGAGAACATTAACCCTTAACACATTTGTCTGTCCCCCAGACCCTGACTTAGTTCAGGCCTGGCCGCTGGGGCTCTGAAGGGACATCCTTGGCAGACCTCCTGCTGCTACGAGGGTGCCAGACGGCAAAGGACCACTCTGTGCTGTGCTCCCCACGATAGCAAACATGGCAGCTCCCAATGGCCCTGATTTGACTCAGGCAGTGACAAGGGTTCACCCTCTGCACCAGGTCGTCACGCAGCAAAGAGGCATCAGTGACACAGAGCTGCTTATCGACACAGCAAAAGCGATGCTCAGCACAGTACACTCATCCCTTGGGCAGCGTGCACGCACACCCCGCTTGGCACTGGGAGCCAGTGGTTCTTGATGTAAGCCAAAGGGAAGGGAAAGGAAGAAGTATCCTCACGGAAGGTAAGATTTCACCTCTGCCAGTGGCATTCTGTTATTGTCACCACTAGCCATAACATCACCCTCTAGATGTGAAATCTAAGTTGACAGTGATACAGGAAAGGAGCGGAGAGGGTGGCAAACTCTGCCCAGCCCTCTTTGTAACCTGAAATCTCCCCTAGTTTCCAGCCTCCACATGAAGCAGAGCCAGTACCTCATCACCAGGTTACTAAGCAAGTAGATCTTCCTTTTCCAAGCCTTCCTCGCAGTTATCCATCCTTCTGGGCAACTCCGAGGAGAATTTCATTTTGATCTCTGTTGTATCCTCTTCATTTCTGAAATGAGAAACAGATGCAGAAGCCAACACCGCCCTTGCAAAACAACACACACATCCATAAGCTGAAGTCACCGAAGCCTGAGCAGTTTCTGGTGTGAAAGTCCAGGTGCTTTCAGACTCATCGGAGGTGCATCGAGCACCATCGAGCCCTGCTGCCTGTGGCATTTCCAGCTGACATTTGCTCCCCTTGCCCCGGGAACAGGCGAGTGCAGGGCTGGGCAGCGAGGCTTGGCGAAGGTTACTGCCGGGACCTGGTAGAAATGTCATCCAGCAACACATGCTTCAAGAAAGATTCATTCCCAAGCAGCCTGGCTCCATAATAAAAGTGTCAGAACAGCTGACTTGCCTCTCCCCCAATCTCATTGCCTCTCAGGTCTCTCTCCCTCTGTAAGCCAGCACGTGCCTTTCCTTTCAAGAGGCTGGCACTGAAACTCAGCCATCTGAGATTGTAGAAGGAAAATAAGGCAGGTGAAGGGTTCAGGAGAGAAAAACTCAGGAGCCAGGCTTTCCTGTAATTCTGGCTGCTCTCAGTTCTGAAAGGGAGGAAGGGTAAGTGAGAGGTACCTTAACGTGAGAAAGTTCCACAACCAGAAGCCACCTGATTTTGCATCCCAAACCAATGCCCTAGCTGCCAGGCTGTGTCACCTCCTCCTCAGGAAGCTCAAATCACATTTCTGATAAAACCCACCCCAGAAGACAGGAACACCTCTGAGCCTGTCACCCCCTCGGCCCGGGAGCCTCTTCTCAGAGGGCTGTGCTGGTGGTGGGCACCCAGAGAGCAAGAAGAGGAGACTAGGCGCTCTGCCAGTCAGGGCATTGTGGGGTGCTGAGCACCAGCTTACCTTCATCCCAGAGATGTGATGTTAACACAGTAAAGCAGGAAGCGCCAAAGGGAGAAGTGTCTTCAGAAAGGTGGGGAGAAAAAGAAAAAAAAAAAAAAAAAAAAAAAAAAGAGAGAAAGAGATGTTAATGCCCCTTTGCAAAGAGCTAAAAATACCCAGAATAGCCACAGTTTGCTGGCTTTTCTTTTTTTTCACCCTTCACAAAGGAATGTGCCACACAAATTAAAACAATTTTCCTCCAACCTGCAAGACAGGACCAGGCAAGGCATCCTTCAGCTCTGAGTGAAAGCCACCGCGCCTGCCTTTGTCAGGAGCACACCAGCCCCAGGGAGATGAGATGGGGGACGGCAGATGCCGACTGCAGGGATCCTGCTGGCTAATTCCCAGTAACCAGGACAGACGGGTCTGTGCCAGGCACCCAGCTGGGGTGCAGGGTGTGTTTCTCTAATACAATGGAGAGAGATCCTGGGCATCTCGATTGCTCTGGGAGCATGCAGACTATGACGAGCAGGTGCCTTCAACAGCGGGCTGCGGGTTGTGGAACAGCTTTCCATGGAGCAGAGAAAGCTTCCACTAGCAGAAAGGCAGTCCTGTTACATTTACAAAATGTGTTGCAGGAGGCAGAACCCACGATACCTCCTGGACCTATGGCCCTTACCACCCAAGGACCTCTTTTTCTGGCCCATTCAGGTACGCGGCTCACAACCTAGCACCCGTTTCTTCCATTCAATTAATGGCATGGAGAGAGCTGGTTTGCTTCCAGCAGTGAGTGCTCATCAACAGGCAGGAGAAAAACCAGCAACACCCTTACCTTAGGCCCGCTCTCACTAAACAAAACCACAACATTGGCTATAAAAACACTGCTTGGCTGTGTCACAGCTGTTTCTCACATCTGGGTGCAGACAGCTCTTAAAGTGCAGCAGCTGGCACCAGCTCCTTGGTTAGCATTCCCCGGACCTGTTAATGCCAGGCAGGGGAGAGGACGGACAGTCGAGGCGAAGGGGCACTTCATCTCTGTCAGGTTCTTCCCTGCTAATGAAAATGTTTCTCCAGTGTATCCTCAGGAAGGTTTCCTTCAGCTCCAGCCCCCGTGTGATTGAAGGCTAATCTCTGTTACTCTGGGCTGAATGGCAGCCCACAAGGAAGGTGATGTATTGTTTCCCTTCAACTCAACGTTAAACAATGCTGGCAAAAGAAGAAAAAACACCAGATGTTTCCAGATTGTAAGTGAAATCCTCCCATAACATGGACAGAGGTCAGGGCAGGAACAGGGGCCTCAAGGACTGGGACCAGAGCACACCTCTATATATGCAATCCCACTTCAAAGGGCCATTTCACATGCCAGCCTGCCTCTCTCCCAGAGGCAGCCCAGCTGGTCACACGTGAGCAAAGGAGGCAACATGTCCTGCAGCTACCCTGGGGAAAAATGACCGGCCTTCAACGAGCTCCCCCATCATCAGTCTGGTCAGTGCAGAGGCCTGGGAGAAAGGCCAAGGTCTGGAGTGCAGAATATTTGAGGCCAGGGAGAACACATGACAGGGGCTTGGCACTCACAGGTGGTGGTCTTGGCTTCTCTGGCTGGCTTTGAGCTCGTCTCTGAAGCCTCAAGATGGGAAGTTTTCTAATCCATGGTGTTAGCTTCCTTTTAAAATGCTTGGATACTATAGATAAAGAATGGAGAGAAAAAATTAGGACTACAGTCCTCTTGCCGGTGTGCTGCTCATGCTCAAGGAGATGCCTGGCTCCATAAGACACCAATCGTTCTCCTCTACTCCAGAGCTACAGCTCTGCAAACACACTCCAGACCATCCCCACCAACTGTTGCTCTCCTGCTGTTTCTGCCCTCACTGGAACAACCCAATCTTCCATCATGGCACTCTCTGCACCTTCCACCTGCAAAGCTTTGTAGCTTTTCTCCTCTTTTTTTCCCCTACAAAACCACCAGCATTGTTGAGGACACCACAACACAACCTCTCCTGTTTGCTTTCCTTTCTCCTCCTCCTCCTCTTCCTATCTTCCCCCAGCCCCACCTCCCACTGGTACTGGATGTGGGGTGCTTACCACGGACCACACCAAATGCATCCTCCAACAGCTAAACCTAGAGGAGAAGGAGAAATTAAGAAAACAAACAGAAGGAAAAAGAAAAAAAAAACCTCCAATTACTGGCAATTACCTCTACTTAATGCTCACCCACTGTGTGCCAGACACAATCACTCTAGAAGGTGAGCACCCGGAGTGGCTCACGAACTGTGGCCCAAGCCCTGGTGCAGAGGCAAAGGCACTTGGCTCGGAGCTGAAGCCCAGCACGAGAAATTGCCCGAGGGATGTCCATCCTCATTCCCAGACCCACCTGCCTGGGTCATCTGGCTGGTTTTTCTTCCCAGGAGGGATGCCAGCTCCAGACAGCACCACAGACTGCCTGTCGACGCAGCTGCAGACGGCGCAGCTCTTGCCGACAGAGGCGCCTTCCCCGGCACAGGACACGCTTTGCTCCCAGCCAGAGGGAAGGCAGCGGCACCCAGCATGCTGCTGCAGTGGAGGAGGCACTCAGCCAGCCACTAATGCTTCCTCCTGTCTTGGAGCAAAGGGATGAATTAGCTTTTATTAGCTCTTACGAAGAGCACATCACTTCTGCCCTCTCCTCTTCTCGCAAGGCTCATCCACAGGCTCAGCTGCGCTGCAAGTGAAGCAGAACCAACTCGCCTCCATGCCGGCAGCCCCAGACTCCTGTTGGGTCTTGTATAAATCTTAAATTTTAAACAAGCTGCAAGTTCAGAGAGAGCAATCCTCCGAAGAGTGCTGCAGGGCCCTGGCTGCCCAAAAGTACTTTAAAAAAGATGAATGCTTGGCTTTTACGTCCAGATCTCTCATGTGACACCACACGTGGCCCCAAGGAGGGGATGGTCTCCAAGCCAGCCAAGCCAGAGCCACTGCGCAGTCCCTACTGCTGACACCTGAACTCAGGACTCGTATCTGGGGGGGTGGTCTGTGGTTTCCTGCTGAGTGCTCCTGCCACATGATGTATCCCTGATGCCCAGCACCCAGCCATCAGCATGGCTGAGGGATGGTGCTGCTCCAGAGAAGTCTCTCTCAAGTCGCTCTGGGGCTTGTTAGTGGGGTGATAAAGGGGATGAATGGCCTCAGAGAAATGCTCTGTCTCCTGCTGTGGCATTCATTATCCTTTAGCCTTAGCGGGCAATTCTTCACACCAGCCAGGAGCTCTGGATTTGCTCATTTATCGTCCTCAGGGGCTGCTTTCCACAAGAGGCCAGGCTCTGCACTTGCACTCATCGCCCCAGGCAGCTCAAACGCGTCTGAAGAGCCAGCAGCCCGCTCAAGAGCAGTTCCTCTCCTGGGTAGTCTCTGAGCTCATCGCCTTCCTCCCACACAACCAGCTTGCTTTCCCACACTCATAATTTGGTGATCTGAGCCACAGCTACCCCCTCCTAGATCTGCAGGAAACAGAGCTGGGCACATCTTCAGCCTAATTTCCTAAGGTAGTGCAAAGCATATGCAATCCTGCCGCAGCAATCTGTCCTCTGCCCGCTCCTCAGCAACTTCTGACACTGCAAACAGATTTCAACCTGATCTGACAGAGAGACAGAGGTCTTGGAGACAGTCAGAGTCTATAAATTTAACAGGAACAGACTGTCAAACAGAGGAGAGACATTATTAGCACCTTCCAAACTGTAGTGTATCATCCCTTATTAGACATCAGACAATCTGCGTGGGAGAAAGATGCTATAAATATCCCAGTAAGGGGAGATGCTCTATTCAGCACAAGCAGCTTACTAGACACCAAAGAATCCAAAACCAAGCTATATATCCACAGGAGACAAGACTTCATGGATCCCAATGCACACAGTACTAATAAGAGAAGGGTTCAAGTGTACTTGGCTGACAGGAGAGCCAACCAGCTAAGATGGCAATTAGCCTTTGGAAAGCCTCTGGAAATGGACTGTGTGCTCTTCCCTTGCTTTTCTTCCAGTGACCAAGCTGAGGTCCCACTACATTTCCAGCCAGAATTGCCATCCCAGGGTATGGTTGAGTTCAGATGCTCCCTGAAATGGAAGAGAGATGCCCAGCTCCAAGGGGGAACACTGATGGGCAGAGCAGCTCCCTCGCCCTGCAGCCCTCCCATCGTCTCTCTGCCACACAGACAGAGATTCCACCTTCCAGCAAGATGTTTCGTCCATAGGCTGCTGACAGCAAATGCCAGGAAAGCAGCCCGGAGTCTGAGCAGCCACCTAGGAAGCTCACAGCAGTATCACTTACACATCAAGCTACCCATTAGCGGGTTCACTGATTAGTGGCACTGGTTGTTGTAAGCAAGAAGGAGCCCGTGCCTCTACACACAGACCCTTCCTGCAGCCCAGACCTACTCACTAGCTTCAGTACAGACCTGCAAGACGGTGTCATCATGAAGCTGGCAGACACCAGCATGAGTGCAAAGATCAGCCTTCCCCTGGCAGGACAGAGGGAGCACCAGTGACTCTTCCTCTTCAAGGCTGAAGGGGACACAACACCCTCTTGGTTCTCCTTCAGAGTCAATTAAACAGTTCGTGTGTTGCACAGTGCGATACGGCCTTCGGTGAGCAGCACCAAGAAGCCATTTACTAGAGCTGCTGGCTGGCCTTCCTTGCTCACGTCCTTTCAGTGACCCAATTAGGACATCCTCATTAGGCTGTTCCAGGGTGGCACCTGGAGTCACTCTTGCCGGGAACTGCCGTCACTCATCACCGCTCTCTGGTAAGGGAAAAATTAGCTGCAAGCGTAGGGTACAGGGCAAGGCAGCGAAGGTGATCGGAGCTTGATAAGGCTGAGCCCAACATTTCAGTGCTGCCTGACCGCTCTGCAAGAATGCCAAACCCCATATGCAGTTTGGGGACAGAGCGAAGCACCAACCCAGTCGCTATCTGTTCAGTGTCACTTCCAGTCTCTGGCATCACTGGAAATAATTGAGAAGTGGGAAATAGCCTTTTTCCCTCCAGCTCGTATGTGACGATGGCCCAGCTGGCCAGATGCATTTTGAGATTTCTCCAATTCACCCGATAAAGATCAAGTCCCAGGAGGTGCCGTCAGCCCGGTGGATCACATATCACATGTACCTATGGGGCTTCAGCTTCACAAAAAGATAATTTAAGTGTATGCTACAGCACATCCTTTATTCCAAAAAAGGATTTGCACTTCAGGGGTGCTTGACTCCCTGTTCTGCCCAACAAAAGGAGTGATGGGGACTGAATCCAGGCTTGTGTTCATTAAAAAAAAAAAAAACAACAAAAAAACAAAAAAAAAACCAAAACCAGAAATCCAGTCACGCTATCCTAATTGTTCTGATCCAACATTTCACAGCATTGCATTGAGCTAAAGGGCTGCACCTGAAAGTATGCCAAGAGTGGCATGAAATGTTAATGTTGCAATTAAAACAATATGAATATTGCAGCACTGCTCTGCTGCTCCCCATCCACTGAGCAATTCTCATTCAATGGAAGTCAAGTTACATTTGAGGAAATAATGAGGTCTGCTAATTAAGTCTGGCCTAGGAAGACAGCAGTCTTAAAAGGAAAAAAAAAATTTCAGATCTCCCCAAAATGTGTACTTTGCTGCTTATTACCTGCAAAGGGAAATCATTAATGCTGTACAATGCCAGGATCACAGGTCAGTGGCATTGTCTTATTGCACATATCTAGAGGAAATTATCTTTTTAATGATAAAACGCATAAGTCATGACCTGCTTGGTCCCTAGGACCTCAGCAGAAAATGCCAGGCTGACACTTTCCATGAATGCAGAAACCGGGCACTGGACAGTAAATTCCAAATCCAGGCTGGGCTAGCAAGAGGCAGGCAGGGGCTCCAGGAGGCCAAAGCCAGCAGGTTACTTTCAGCCAACACAAGACGGATCCCAGCTCGCACACAGGGAAGGGTTTTGTCTTCCTCAGCCACTGGGAGATGGTGACACCACCTTGAGCAGGTGGAATCCATGGGGAAAAGATCACTGGGTCAGTCCTGGGGGGACGAAGAGTAGTCAGGATTGTCACATGTTTTAACTCTAACAAGAGGCAGCAGAGGAAGGCCCTCTTCCTGCCCCTTGCATCCATCAGCTGCTGCCCCGACACACAAATGCATGTTATAATAACATGAGGACACAGCAACAGCCTAGAAACCAGAAATACTGCGTCCAGGGATCCCAAGGAAATCTATACCAAACACACTACACCCATAGCTTCCCCACATTCTTGTCTTTCACTATCCTCCCAAATGTCTTTATCTGTGACAGTAGTTGGGGCTGCCACCAGGTCTCTCATGTTCTCCCCAGCCCAGATAACTGCGGAGGGAGCTTGGGGCAGGGAGGGTCTGGCACTGTGCATATTTCATGGGAAGAGCAGAAGGCTAGGAACAGGCACATCATGCCTTTCTGCTGATTTGGCTGCCTCTTCTCTCTGTCAAAGTTTCAGGAGCACACAAGATCTACCCATCCTCCAAGCCTGAACTTTGCCATTAGATCCAATCTCATTGACTAGCGTGGAGTTGTCTAGGGGCCACAGAGCAGATTGTTGTCTAAAGAGCAGGCTACAGCAGTCCAAATCTCTACTGCCACTGGAGCAACACCCTTCCCTAACCTACCTCCCAATTCTCCAAAAGAAAATTCATCCAACGGAGGGGTGAGGGAGGGCACTGGAGTCCTGGCTCATTCCTTGACCACTACTGACGCTCTGAACTTTACCCTAATACAGACAGCATTCCTGGTAAGATCCAGACAGAGATTGAGCCACGCTGACCAGACTTGGAAAGACAAGTTCCAAATAGGGGGGAGCTCAAACCACCAGGAAAGAAACACTTCATTTGAAAGAGGAGAAAAATCCAGATTAAAAGCTCAGAAAGGAGCTTCCAGGTCCTAGATTGTCCTAAGGGACTCAGATACCATTTCTATCCATCTGTAGCCTCCTGAAATGGAAGAGAAATAAGCCTATTTGGTCAGCAAGGTCCACCCAGGAGGATGTCCCCACTCCATCCCCAGCACCAGCAGCTCACTGTTTTGTGGTTGAGTAGGTGGTCTCTTCCCTCCAGCCCGCTTCTCGCTGTATTTCCAGATGCACCAGTTCTTGCCGCTACCAAGTGTCTGTTCTGCGATAAAGAGCAATAAACATGCCAGAGTAATTAATGTCTTAACAACTTATTACAATCCTCAGATAATTAATCACAAAAGCTAAACATGCTGTCTCACCCTCCTAATGTGTTAATGCTCTAATTATTATGCCTCAATTAAGGGGAAGTCAGTGCTCCTTGCTTAGAAGTGCATGTTTAATAAGGGTGCTTGAATGCAGGCAAGTTGAAGTGGGAAAGGAGGGGGTGATGGGGGTTAAGCAAGAGGACACCATTTTTAATGAGGTTTTACGGGTGGCTCGAGGCAAGGAATTGACAGCCCCTGTCTGGGATCTCACACACGACTGCACGTGCAACTGGGGGCCATCTGCGGTGGCTCTGTGCTCCGCATCCCGCCAGGCTATTTATAGGAGAAGCAGCATGTTGGGCATAGGGAAGGCAGGGACTGGAGATGAGCAGTTACACCATGGATCTGGCCAGCACTAGACAGCAGAGCAGTCAGCACGAGGAGTAGGTGGTCTCTATCCAGCCCACTTCTTGCTGTAATTCCAGACACGCAGGCACTTGCCATCGCTGTTGTCCCATGTGAAGCATCCCTGTTGCCCAAGCCTCTGCAGCACAGTCCTGTTTCCATGATGCATCTTGCCTCCAATCAAGCTAGCTCTGGGACATCCCATGGAGAAAAGAGCGGCCCCTAAAACTCATGATTGCTCTTGGGATGGGACAGATCAGCTCATCTGATTTCAGGCATGGCCTGGTGGTGTTCCACAACTCCTTGTATGAGGGAACAAGCAGCTGTGTCTCAAAGAGCACACCATTAAAATACGCTTGTTTTATAGGTATGGAAACTGAAGGCCAAAGAGATATTCTGCAGGGGATTTTGTGGTGGTTACTGCCACTGAATCTGCCTTTCTGGTGCCTGGCTCTGAACCTGGCTGGATGTTGGGAAACCTCAGAAAGAGGTTCTTGGTGGTGAGGAGCTTGAGCAGACTACAACAATGAAGGTGAGACCTGGACCCCACGCTGCAATACCAGGAGGTCCTTGCTGCACTCAAAACACAGCTCTGCAGCCACATGATCCTCTTCTTGAGGACTTTTGGTACAAAGTATAGTCAAAGCAAAGACAGCATCATCTCCATTCCACCCTGCAGAAATGGTGACCCTGGAGAGCAAAGAGCTCAAGACATAGGATTTGGTGAGCAGTGGCACAGCTCTGCAATGCAGCAGGCCAGCAGGCACAGGAAGGTGAGACTGGGATGGCCAGGCTCCAGATCTTGGTACTATGCAAGAAGCTGCAACAGAAGAATGGCTGGAGCCCAAGATTCCCAAACAAAGCCTACAAAAATTTTCTTTTTCCAATAAAAAGCTTTTGAAACAACTCCCTCATTCAAGTAGGTCTTCAAACACAAGAAAGCTTTCCCTGAACCAGCTTGGTTTCTGTTCCATCCAAGCTTTTTCGAATTTCTCAAATAAATGAATCACCAGAAGCATTTCCAGCCTAAGTTCGACTGGAAAACAATTGCATTTCCTCGAGAAATAACACACTGTGTAGGTTTGGATGGTTCCCTCTGAGGAATAAAGGAGAGGGAAAAAGAAACAAAACAAAACAAAGCAACCTGGAGGGGACATGAATTTTAAAGCCCATGAACAGTTTTGATTTTCAAATAATCAAAATGAAAAAATATTTCACATAGTCACTTCCACAAAAATAATTCTGTCACTCCAACTCTTTGGCGGTGTCTCATGAAAAACAAAAGCAAGCTCTCCACCTCTGCCCACCTCACCTACAGTACCTCTGAGACAGCAACTTTCTGGCAGTTTGACTGGAGAAAAGGGGTTGATGCCTCCCCATCCAGGCAGCCTGTGGAGTCCCCTGGGGATGAGGGCTCCAAAGGGAGACTTAAGCATTTGACCTCCCTCTCCGCTGCTTGCCATTCCAACATCAGTCTTGACCTGCCCAGACTTGCCCTCATCTCTTTGATGAGAATGACTTTAGACATCCAGCTCTACTTCCCCATGCTCAGCTGGAGACATCTAGCACAGCACTATCTCAGTAGCTTCACTTCTCTCTGCAAGTTGCTGCACGGAGACTCCACTAGAACTCAACCTGTCTTGCAAAACCTGGCCATCCAGGACAGGGTCATCAAAATCACTGCTAACTGGGCAAACACAGCCCTCTAGAGAGACACAAGATATACCTTGTACTCAGGATCAGATTTTTGGAGCAAGTCACTGCCCCAACAGGCTGAGATCTGCTCCCAAGTACGCTCACACAAAACACCTGCAGCCAGCAACCACATGTGGGCACATTCCCAGAACTCTAGAGCGGGGCCTGAATTTTGAGGGCAGCCTCCAGAGGAGAGCAGATAACCGTTACGTGAACAAACATGAGATGTAAGGACCATCAGACAATATGGCATCACTGCTTCCCAGAAAAAGACAGTGAGCCTGCACGGATTAAAGTGCTGGACCACGAAGCTGGTGCCAGTGAAGCCCAGATGCCCCCAACCCCAACCTCACAGCCCACTCCAACAAGAGCTTTCTGAGCTCAGATCACCCCTTCTCTCCGCCTGCTGCCTTAAAGACAGCGTGCAGCACGACAGCTGGGAAACCCAGTCTGGTCCAAATTTTGTTACAACTCTGCTGGTTTTTATCCTTATTTACCAGCATTAATTTTAATGGCTTCCCCTACATTAACTTTGTCCTGAACCAGTCAGAGGAAAATTCCTGCTTACTTGCCTTCTGGAGAACAGCCTGGGTAATTTTCCCTTGTCACATAACAGCCTGTCTGGGCTCCTCAGGAGCGACAGCCTCACTGTGTACTTTGTTGAGGGCAATAAACTTCCCAAAGCTGGGGGAGGAGGATTTACATATCCCCAAATACACTATCTGTTCTTTGTTCTGTTTGTGTCTTGGCTTGTGCTGGTCCAACAGGTGGAAATTTCTTCTTCCTGTTCAGCATGGAACTGAACTACTGAGCCTGCAGCAAGGAAATTCAATGCTTCCAGGTGAAGTGGGAACCTCCTCAAGTCTGGGCAGCTTTGGGTTGGTTTCATCACTAGCCTCATCCACATCTTGTTTTCCCCTGGAATCACCAAAACCACCTGTAAAACAGGTCCTGAAAGATAGAGAGAAAAAAGATAAATGTGCTCGAATATGGATGGAGAATGTTTCAGAGAACTGGGGAGCAGGAAGAAGTGATGTCTTATTCTCAGTACCAGCCCTCTGCTCTGTGATGTTCAACTCTGCCCACGCTGGCAGAGTTGGGCATTGCCCCTACTTGTGCTGTCCCATGTGTCCCACACACCTTTATTCACAGGATGAGGACAACGCCTGAGCCACTCGTCTCTCTCCTGTCCATTTTCCCGCTTCTCATGTCCAGCTCCTTCCAGCCAGCATCCTGGCTTCCTGAAGGAGACATCGCAGCTCCATCCAGGTCGAGCTCCGCAGGAGAGAAAAAGATTGTTCTTCCCTTTGTCACCTGATGCTGTGAGCTGTGGTCCCTCTCCTTTCTTCACCTGACAGAAAGGTGTGACAACTTAGGCCATGGAAAGGAAGAGAAACACTCAGGACTCTTTGAGCACCTTTCTCTCCCTGTCAAAAAAATCAGGACAACAGCTCTTTCCACCAAAGAAAAGTAAGGGTTCAATTCAGGCATGTTTCCAAAGTTTTCTGTCCCTGATAGCATAAAAAAAGGAATACGGTTACACCAAGGGAAGCTGTTTGATGTATCACATTACGCCTATACTTTAAAAATACAGATGTTCCCTCCATGCTCCAAGGGCCGATTTGGAAGACAGAGGGCTCAAGAAATCCCACTATATCCAAACACAAGCACCTGGGCTGCTGTAGAGAGAGTGTTGCCATGGAAAGATGAGGGAGGCAGCAGTTAGATGGCTGGAGTGTTCCTACCAATTAACATGAAGAATTTTGACTGCTCTACTGTGTTTTCTGCAAGAGCCTAGCAACCACCTTAAAAGTGTTATTCACACATCTGAGAAGTGTTTAGCAGGGTCACATGCCTAGTAAGCTATGCGAGCAGGGAGGGATAGCTCTCCAGGAGGCCCCTTGAGCACAGGCACACAACACGTAAGCAGCTTGGACACCTCAACTCCTGCTCCAGGAGGCTCACACACTAAGTGCAGGCAGTCATCGGATCACATGGGACACCAGAGCAAGACCAGAGGGCGAGGGAGAGGGTGACATGCAGAAGGCAAAGCCACAGCTGCAGGGAGGAGAAGACTTGAAAAAGGAACTAGACGTCCTACCTTCATGGGGCAAAACAGCGCAGCTTGTCATTGCTCCGTTCAGAGGTCCTGGCTGGAGAATCCTCATCGCCAGCAATCCCTTCTGCCTACAAGCAAACTTGCAGCCTGCTGCATGGGTTCACTTCAAATGTGGTGTTTCCACAAAGACTCCTGCTACTCTACTCTAATAAAACAGAAGAGACAAAACCTCCAAGATGCTTTGCAACATCTCTACTAGGCATCCACAAGTGACCCAGAGTCAGAGGCCACAGCATCCTACATTCTTCCACCTCCCTAAAGTAAAGGCAGATGCTCCACATGTGCCAGTCTAGCTTCTTCCACAAAAGGGGCACTACAAACTGACAAAGAATAGCTTCTGCCCATTCATAAGTTCTTGGCATTAGTTGATTTCTCTCCAACCAAGCCATAAAACCCAGAGCTGCATGCAAGCAGCATCCTAAAATATCCTTGTGAATCTCAGCCACCACATTCATTAATTACAACCCAGTGATAGCTCAGCCCATTAGCTCTGGATGGTAACTTCATTTATTCCCATGTTAATGCTTGATGTCAGTGGTTATCTTATTACCACTCTATTACTTACCTACTTAATCCATCATTGCAACCCAGGCCAGAAGGGAGGAGCAGAGTGTGCCCTGCGTCTGTAGGAAGACAATGCATCAAGTGTAGAGCACCTAGGAATCACAAACAAAACACTTCTCTAATCTGTAGCTGAGGATATATCTGTTAAGAGGAGCAAATGACATAGATGAGTGTTGTTAGGAACACAAACACATTCCAACATTGAAAAATTGTGTATATTGAGAATTAAGTTTCCTATTAAATCAGAACCAAAAGCTTTGGCAAGAATGGAAATGCATATTAGTAGTTATATAAAAAAAAAACCAAACTTAAAATTCTGCCCCCCTCCTCTTTGGACTCTCCTTCCTCCAAACCTCAGGTCAAATTGAGTTTCTGCCTTTTGCTCGCTAAACATTTTGAAAAGGCAAACCAAAGTATGGGCACTGGGAGCTGCTACCTGCTGAACACTCCAGAAAACATGCAGGCAGCCTTACAGATACCAGCAGCCCTGAGCACTAGTGAAAATACACCTAAAGCCATGTAAAGATACAATAGTTATCGTCATTTCAACATGCATCTAGCTGGAGTTGCTCTTGTTTGGTGAGCAGGCGCTTCCAAAAATGTGCTTTATCGCATTCGCCACACTCCTGCCTGTCCCAGGACTTACTCCACTCGCTGATCCAGCCCCACGGCCTGATTAGGGTGTTTCAGCACAGTGAGACCAGCAGCCTTCCCTGTCTCATTGCCTCCTCCTTCCCCCACATAGTCTTGTTGGAGACGGCGTTTCAACCTTCCCCTGCTTGACTGAAAAAAAGGGAAACAGTCTGTGAAACCAAGATACGAGCTGGGGAAAGGGTTCAAAGGAACACCTCCCTTGCAGTAAGGTAGGTTCTCTTAAGAGCAAGCAAAGTGTCTCTGCTCTGCCCAGATATGATGCCCACACAATAGGGCAGGTGACTGGTTTTTACTGCTTCTAAGCAATGTGGTATGGAAGGACTGAAATCCTCTAATGTGGAAGAAGCTGATGCCACAAAAGCAGGGTAGAGAGAAGAGAGAGCCCCAGGACGGTATCAGGAGTGAAACATCAATGTTTTCCTCTGTGACCAGTACACCTCCAGCTAACATGCCTATGCTGCAAAAGTGGGCTCTAAATGGTGCTGGTGCCAGAACAAGTGACAGGGCAAGCCTGCAACATGCCACAATCAGATGTAATTAAAATACCTTTGCTGCCCTGCTTTCCATCCCCTCAGCAATGAAATCCATTACAGAGCGTGGAAAGAAAATTGTTTAAAATGTCCCTGAGGCTAAGTTGTTGATACCAGCATAGACAGATGGATTTTGATACACCCTTGATTAAACAGCTTTCTGCAGAAGGCAGAGAGCAGGCAAGGAGCTGGGTGACGAGCCAGAGGACTGTTCTAGAAAGAGTGGCTATCACTGAGGGTAAGGAAGTGCTACAGCATGGGAAAGCTGCCTACCCCATCAACCAGCCAGAGGCTAAAACCGGCTCATCCTCCTGGGAAGCAGGCTTCAACCCTCTGCTCCGAGTCAGGCGCCTGTCCCTGAGCTCTCTGCTCCGAGTCAGGCCAGCAACACCACACACATCGGTGCTTTCAGCCTCTGGTGAAAGGCTGTGGTGAAAGAAAGCAACAGAAAGACTCAGAGCACTCATCCAGTAGCAGAGCCAGCAATATTTCCATTTTCCGTAGAGTTACACATCACGGGGGGATTCTCCAGGATGCAGCAGGATACTGGTTCCAAGCACAGTTTTCCCAATAGGCATTCATAACATCCCTCTCTCCCTCATTCTCTCACACACAGATGCTCTTGGACTGATAAAGATTGAACTCCCTTAGTGGAGAGGGGCAAAGATAAAGTCTTCTCCCTGGCCATCTATTTATATCAAGCTGGTAGGAACGTGTTATCTTTAAGATCTCTGGCACGCACAGCTGCTATCAGCCATCAGGCTGGAAAGTTATTAGAGGTGGGCAAAAAAGAGCCAAAACCACATTAGCCCTGTTTTCTCAGGGAAGCAGGCAAGAAGGAAGGGTGTTACAATGGGGTGTGGGCAGCTGACCTAACTCCTGGAGGGTCAAGCTTGGCCCAAGAACTAAGAGCACCGCGTGAAGATACCTACTGCCCCCAGAGCTGAGGGTAAATACCTTCAGTGAGCACACAGGCTCCACAACCCAGGGTGCTGCAGGCGTAGGTGCGGGTCATGGAGCTATACAAATGAGCGACCACTGTTTACCAGCCCTGTTCCTGTGTAATTCTGGCCCACTGTGGTGGCCATCAGCTCTGCAGTTGCTGTTATCTGGTAGAGAAGGCCTGCAGGCATGCCCCACAAGAAAAGGGGCGTTCCCATCAAATATTTCTCAGGCTTTGTATACAAAGATATTTGATAGAAGACCCCAGATCAGGAAGGAATGATAAATCAGAAGGTATGAGGTACTTTGTATCAGTAGCTCCTGCAGTAGTAAAGCTCCTGTTTTTTTCACAACAATCATCTCTCATTCCTAATCTACTTTAGATGGTTCAAACAGAGGCTTGACATTTTTAGTTCCCCTGCTCCCTTCCATGGCCTGAAAGAAACTGAGGCAAGCAGCAAGAATCCCATACCTAGCATCCACCTTATTATTTTTCTGGGGCTTGCCTGCAAGCGCCCTGTGCAAACTTGACACTTGGGAACCCTCAGCTGCTTGTTTTTACGTGCACTTGGAGACCGAGGTGGCTTTCGGTCCCAGCTCTGCTCAATGCAATACTGAGAGTCCTGGTTCATAATCACAGTACCGCTGATCTTTAGATCTGCAAATAGCTGAGGGGCAGCCGAGCTCCCTTCTGAGTCATCAGAAATCCAACGCCATGCTAACCAACGAGCGGCTCAGCCAGCCGCAGAGCGCACCGCGTCTCTACCTTCCCTGCAGCGCTTTAGTCCAGGTAAGTATAATTGCGTCTCCAACAAGAAAGCAGGTGTTTTAAAAAATGTGTTCACCACTGCATTTCAATTAACAATGTTTTTAAGCACCGTTTCACGCTCAATCCAAATGAAAAATACAGTTGCGCCTCAGACAGAGAGGAGTGCCCTTCCACGGGGGATCACAGCCACTTGTAGCCCCCATTTTTGCACCTGGGAAAGGATTGGTGCAGGAGTGGGGAAAGCACCTTTATCCTAAGGCTGCCTTAAGCAAAGCCTCACATCTTTTAAAATAGGACAAGGAGGTCACACTTACTGCTTAGCAACTTTTCTCTCTCAGAAAGTCATCGCTCAAAACTTACCTTGGCTATATGTGTGTGGGCACCTGCTCACAAAGACAAAGGAGCAGGTGGTCCTTGCCTTGGTCTCTGATAGTCTGTTTAGAAGCTGACATTTGAGCATTTTATTCCCCCTGCAAAGAAAGCATATCAGTTGAGCACTCCCAGGGAAGTAGCAGGACCAGAGCAAATTCCCAGAAAGAGCCTTGGCAGCGTTCCCTCCGCTCTGCGGCTCCGAGCAAGACGGAGTAACAGAGCACAACACATGGAGCAACAGAAGCTGAACGATGCACGTGTTACTGCAAGGAAAATTAACAATACTAGGGGGGAGGGGGAAAGGAAAGCACTTGCTAACAAATACTTATTAAAACACAACCTTATCCTCATCTGACCCTAATTCTGATAAAAGAAAACTGGACAGACTGGCATCGCTGTTGGGGCATTCAGGCGATATCGCTGACCATCCATGTATATAATTGTCCAGGAGGTCCCACAACAACCCTCTCACCTTTCCTCCAGCAATCTTACATGCGTCAGTTTAAGTCACTAGTATTTTTAAGGCCACTCAGCCCCACTCTCCAGGCTCCCAGAGTCCTCTGACATAGTCAAAGCATCTTCCAGTCACCCCAGACAGACTCCCAGACCAGCTAGCTCATTGTGTATCTTCTTGACCATTGCCCATCTTGGATACAAAAGGACACTCTAGTCACAAGTCCTACAACCCCCCTAGAAGATCTCCTTCCACATATCTTTAACAAAGATGACCAGGGGATGTTCTTCCCATTCAAGACAGCCCATTGAGCAAGCTTATGTGCTTCATAAAGAAGAGAGATAAATCTACTGCCCCCAATAGGGCTGGAGGTTTCAAAAGCCAGCTAGCTCAGCACCCAAGTATGCCTGCCCAACCAGTACACCTCTACTTCAAAGGAGCACAATGAAGACCAGATTTTACTGAGTTCATGGACCACAACGCATAAGAAATCTTGGCAAAGCTAGACACGTGCTGAGTGGTTTGACAGACTCTCAGAAAAGGTCACCTCTGCTGACCGCCCAGCAAGGAGAGGGCTTGGTGCAGCATCCCTATCAGTCACTGGCCATCAAGCCTAATCACATGGCATAATAATATTCCTTAAATATGTTTTACATTTTAAAAAGAATGAAGAACCGGGGGAAAAATGCTGTGATGGAAAGGGAGGGTTGAAGTTCAACCACTGTAAGAAACCCTAAAGACAAATGCACATTTCACACTTTGAAATCTGTAAGAGTTGATTTTCTGTTCCTTAGCTTCAATCACCTCTTTGCTAGCGAGATTTGGCACTAGCCTAGGTCTCCTGAGGAAACAGAGGCAAGGATTTTCCAAGGGATTTGTCACCCACATCTCCTCCGCAACACTCCCTTGGGGAGCTTCTACTGAGTGAGGTTCTCCTTTGAAAAAAAATCTGCCTTTAAAAGATGGGGCCACAGCCACGAGAAACCCAAGAGTAATATTTCTAACTCCGACCTCGCTCGAAGCCCACGGTTCGTGTGCAAGCCCTGTTGCCCTCTACCTGTTTAAGGAGGATATTTTCATTATTGTCCAATTTGCAATGAGTTTAGCTTCATGTCCTTCATTGGATTATTTTTGTATTTAATGTCCTCTCCTCTCCTACTCTTCTTTTTATAGACTGGTAATCCAAGTCCCTTGGTAAGGTTGAGTAATCTTGATCAGATTTTAATCAAAGTAAGCCAGATCCTCAGCTGCCAGTATTGATGCATCTGCCTTTAAATATTTGAACGATGGCGATTTACCCTGGCAAGGAGCTGGCCCCATCCTTTCAGAAAATTTAAATTCCTTTCTATGCATCAAGCTAAAACAACAAGACAGAACAAGTAACCTGCTGCGAAGGGGTTTTAGTTTATAAAACCAATACCCAGGATTTCAGAACTAAATTAAAATCTGAGATAATCCCTCCCCAAATCCAGCCTGGGAAAAGCACTCTGGACAGATCAGTATCAAGTAACTTCTTAAAACACTTTTTTCTCTTGTGAAAACTACCATCAAGTTGGCGTCAAAGGGAAATTACCCACAATGCCTCACTCCTTGACATGACCCAGAGAAATCACATTTTCCGCCTGTATAGAAAAATGCATATTTTACCCATGGAGGCTTCTCCAGAATGGACTGGCTTCTGCTTTGTTCAGCAATGACTCTTGTGTCACTGCCAAACCCCAGCATCCAAAATCAGCATATTAGTTGGAAAATAATGAGATTTCTGGAATACAAAACGTTGGCTTTAAAGATGACATCTGCTGGCTTCCCTCCACAGATCAGAAAGATAAAGAAAAAGCACTTAGATGAAAGAGTTTCATCTAATCGCCTGACTCCAGGAGAAAAGTCTGCGGTGGAGATGGGGGCCGTCCCACAGAACTTGTATTTGGACTGCAAACAGCACCCAATTGAAGCCAGAAACAGATTATTGCCTACAAGAATCTGGTAAAGGCAAGCCAAAGCCAGTTACACTGATTTACTTCCACATTTGGGGGTACGCTCTTGAGAAACACTAGGGATTTTACAGGTCTCTTTGGTTACTTCCACTGAGACAGATGCTAAATCAAGGGCAGCATGTCTTCTACTTACAACAAGCATCACCTGAGGAGTTGCACCAGAACATCACAGTACACCTATGTTTCCATCCTTAGTGCCAGGAGGTTGTAAGGTCTCCAGAGTTTGTCAGAACTGTGCTCTAGTTTAGGCTCAGTCCTTAAAAGCAGGAGAACAACTTGAGGACCTCAGTCCCTCCTTCCCTGAGGAGGCTGAGGTTTCCTACACAGCTCTTCCAGCCACCGGCTGGACCTGCCCTCCCTTCTGCCTCTGGCTGGGTTCGCTAATAAGCCAACAAGCAGGCAGGCTGGGATCAAATCTTCTCCTGCTCACAACTGTTATCACCATCTGCTCCACAACCAGATGTCTCGGTTTTGCTCTCCACGCCCCAAAGTCAAGCTGGAGGAAATACAATCACCCTCCTGCAAGAGCCCAAGACATAGCCCAGGCCCTGAACCCCTGAACTGCATTTGGATCTGTACCATGTGCTTCATACAAGGCCAGTAAAACCAGCAACCCATTCAACTGAACAAATACTACAGGATTAGATGCTGCCCTGCCAGGGACAAATCCCCAGGAGCATCATTAAGATGTTATTACTCATTAAGGGGACCAAAGTAGGGCTGGGCATAAAAAAAACCCATGAGTCAGCTGATGGCTGTAAAGAGAAATTACAAAAAGGCAAAGAGCTAGGGATGAGGAAAGAGCACGGACGTGTCTCTTTCCCCATGGCTCCTCCACAGCCTTGTGAGTAGAAGGCTGCTCCAGTGGACACAACTCCACCAATTTCTTCCCATGCAGAAAGAATACAAAACGGGCAGCAAAGCCCTGGTGTCATGCCCAGGGACTGACCCCAAACCCTGCAGGTCTGAGGGGTTGTCCATGCAGAGCTCACAAATTACTTTTCCCACTCACCACCATGCCAGAATTGATTTTTGGGAAAGCACGGATATGCAGTTAGCCTCTGTGGCTTGGGAGGAGTCAAAGGCCACCAGTAAGCATCAAGCTGACAGTATGGAGTCTGCGTGAGTGAAGAAAGCAGGAGGGAAGCAAGGATAAGGATTGCTTGCCATTCTCTTGGTCCTAGCAAAAGGAGGTGAGAGACACCAACGCATTCAACAACAAGGGTTAAATCCAAGTCACTGGTTGCTCTTCCAGGGTCTAGACTTGCCAGACAAGCAACCCACATGGCATCAACCCAGCTGCAAGCAGACACTTGGGAAAGCTACAGCAAATCAGCTAAGGTGAGACTCAACACAGGTTGCATATTAATAGGCTCTACACGCATATTAAACCACCCTGTAAATAGTCTCATGAAGGAGCCTATACAGAGAACATCTGCAGGAGGCCTAACGAGCTTCAGTCCCTGCAAGCAGACTGCATCTTTTGTCCTTTCATATTAGGTCACTCAAGCATCCTTGACTCGAGACACAGGTTCCTACTACAGATGGTCGACTTAGTGTCTGTGTGTAGTGACAAGGAGACAACAACAGGTGGTCTAGATAGTAACGGAAACACTTCACCCCACTTGCCCCAAAACAGGTTCAAGATCACACCAAGTGCAACCAGGATCAAAGTAGAAAAAGGTGCCCTGCATAAATGGTCTGAATTATCCTCACAGGCTTTCTTCTCTGTTAATATCTCAGCTGGAACATGTTGTCCAGTTTGGGATGCTGATCTCCAAGATGGTATGAACAATTGGAGACAGTCCAAAGGAGACAGACGCAGTGACTGGAAATCTATAGGAGATGGCTGGCAAAAAGAGACGGGAAGCATTTGTGATGCTCAGTCTAGAGAGGATGGAGACACAGTTCCAGTCTTCAGAAAGCTAAAAGGAAAAGCAAAATGGAATGGGGGGGAAAAAAAAAAACCAACCCTGTTCCCAGCTCTGCTGTGTAAAGGACAAGAAATCCTAGGCTTAATATAAAACAAGGGACCTTTCAGTCAAATATTAGGAAAAACTTTCCAAGCATATGGACAGCAAAAGCACTGGACAGTTGTCAGATCTCCACTGCTTTCTTCAAAACATCCACAGTTAAATTAAACCCTTGGGCTACGCTACAGAAGGCCTCATAACTCAGCCACGAAGCAGTCAAGAGAGTTACGAGCTCATTCTGCAGCATGACGTGAGGAACAGATAGTCCAACGCCAGCGAAAAATAAATTAATTTCCAACTCATCATAAAAAATATCAAAAAACCAAAAAGCCATACTGCAGCTGCCGCTTAGAGGGACCTTTAAAAACTCTTCCAGTGTGAAAAGGTCAGCAGGGGAGGGAATGGATGCATGCTTTGAGAGCTGGCAGGAGCCAGGGGAATGGAGAGGAAAAAACCACAGCAAAGCCTGGTCTGCTAGGGTTGTAGCAGGTGCTCTCTCCTCTCGCACACACAAGCCTTGCTCTTAGCTGGTGGCTCCATCATTCACCTGTGATGAGACAGTCCTGTCTCCAGGTCAGGCCATTTCCACGCGGTAACTCAGGACTGAGCCCTCAGGCTGACTCTAGCTCTTCATGGGTGCCAATGCTAGGCAGGAGCACATGGTTGGGTGCTCTCAGCAATCAGAGGAGAAAGAGTTTTGGGATGTCCATGTTTCTGTTCGTGCCCAACCAAATAAAACAATACATATATTTATACACACCTAAGCAGATTAAAAATATATTTTTAAATACTCAACCAAATACTTCACAAGTACAGAAGCTCTTCAAGCCTGAGTGAAACCTGGGTGCCCCCAAACTCTCCTGAACATTACTTCCCTTGGAACATGGGCAGGAGCCCGGGATTCACACCGTCCTCCTTCGATTTTTGTCCTGGCTGCATGCTGACCTCTTGTGTGAGTGAAAAATACAGACATTTTGTTGGCTACCTCACCATGGGCCTGCCCTACTCCAGACACATTGGCTGGAGCTAATTCCTGCATCACGTCTTCAAATTTCTCCAAGCCAAAACTACTGCTTGTGCTCTGTGGCCCAAACCTCCCTAGATCAGAGCTCTTCATATATTTTTGGCTGTATTTGGACTTCAGGGATCTGAGAGATGGTTGGAGAAACCAAACTCTGCCTATTTGCCTCAGTACTTTTTGGAAAACACAGCTTGATACAGATCCATGATAAAGCCTAACCATCCGATACAGAGTCCCCTAGCGACACAGACAAGGTTTGCAGCGGGTTTCAGTCCAGATCTAGCCATTCCTGCATGCCAGACCTAAACTGTAAGCCCAGAAATATTCCCCTCCTCCCACACTGACTTCTGTTTGTGTAAGGCTTGGCTCAGACCATCACACTCACTGTATTTGTAAGACTAAGTGCAGTCGAAGTCAGCTTACCTGAGAAGAAACTTCTTGACCTCTTCCACCACTCCTTTCCCTGTGCGCATCATGGAGAGACCATGAGACACGTCTGCAGTGAACTATTATCCCCTGCCTCCTGCTTTGTTTACAGACTTTAGGGAGATTTGTGGGCCTGGTGATGAATTATAGGGAGGAAGACAAACATATTTTACTGTTCTGGGCAAGGAGTGCTGGAATCCCACGGACATCTGGAGGAATTATTTGCAGAAAATTAACATTGTTTGTCATTTGCATGATGAACTTCTGGATCTCAAATGAATGATGGGAAGAAACTGGTGGGAGATGTTCATTATCCCTGACGGAGTGAAGCCCCTTGACATGATGCTAAGGTCGCCATGATCTATGGAAGTGCTGACTGACAACTCTGAGTGCTCTGGAATTGAACACACAATATAACTGGGGGTGTAAGCGCTCTGCCACATTAAGTGCCGAGGCATTAATAATTGTTTCTTGCCTCTGATTGCCAGAGTTTGGGATGTACTTACTCTGGCTGTCTTATGGGGCATGCATGTTAACTCCTTCCTGACCAATTTCAGAGGACACAAAATTCAGCCAGAGGCACCTGCAGGTACGCAGGCAGCCTCACAGATTAAAGCTTCCGGGCTTTCTTGTTTATCTCTCAATGTGCCTTTCGGGAATGTGCTCTCAGCAGCTCCCTGACACAGATTTCCCACCTCTGCCTCGGTAGCAGTTACACATCCCAGGCAGCGGCAGATGATGTGCCTTCACCAGCCCTGCAAGGGAGACAATCAAATTCACCGCATGACAAAGGAGCCCTCAAAGTTTTCCCAGTACCACAGTGCAGCACAGCTTGTTCCTCTGTATGTTCAATGTTTGCCTCTTGGGAGCTAACTTCAGGTTTTTTCCTTGCGGCTCTAACATGGACCGATGCCAGGGAGCAGCTTTTCTCGAGAGCTGGGAGCACCACTTGCTGCAGGGCAGAGTGGCAGGCACTCAGAAGAATTGTGATTGAGAAACACCATCTTGCTTAGGACACGGCTCTTGGTCTCTCAGCATCTCAGTTTCTTCCTTTGAAAAGCTGAAATATTCTTTGATCTGCTTCTGAATTGTTGTTCTTCAGTCCCCCAGGTCAGTGTTTCCCAAACTGGGGAGCAAGGTCCCCTCTCTGCTACCCAAGGAAAGAGGCACCACTGAGGCACAGGAGGGATGTGAGGTCTCTCCAGATGAGCCGTGCGGGTGCATCAGGTTTGGCAGCCTTATTAGAGCGGGAGGCAAGAAGAGCAGAGGGCACCTAGGCCCAGATAGAATTCACTTACAGAAGCACTGCCTCAAGTGCTTTTGTAAGCTCCTCTAAATTCATTTCCCAGTACTTTCACCCCCCTACCTCTAAGCAGAAAGAGCAGCACTCCACTTCCTCACAGGGCTGCTGCAAAGACAAATTCACAAACATTTCAGAAGCAAGAAAGGAAGCTGCTGAAAGATGGTAATCAAAACCCCAAATGTTGGCTCAGAACAGCACCAGAACCACTCCAGCATCACCACATGATGAAGAAAGCAAGGAAAGTCCTTTGCTGTGGACCACAGCCTCCCCAGGAGTGCGAGCGGGTAGGGATCTGAGGGGAGGTAATTACACTGACAATATTCTCTGTGCAAAGGTATTACAAAAACACGCTGACACCTTTTCTTATATCAAATGAAGCACCACACTGACTAACATGGGCAGAAAAATTCAGCCCCTGCCTTTCCGAAACATCTCGAGGCCACAACATGATGAACAAGTGGATGGGGTGATGCAGTTTGATGTCACCTGGGAGACAGGGGACGAGAGCACCCTGTACATTTGGGGCAGGCATAGGAGAACCAGCACAGTACCCATCAGTGCTCTTTGAACAATAGCAGCTCAGGAGATGGCTTCATGCCAAGCGCTGTCCCCCCTTACTGGGACGGGAGCTGAGACATGGAAGAAAAATGAGCATCTGAAAGTCCATATGAATAAGCTAATGCCGCAGGGCTGTCAGTCATGTGCTAATACCCTTAGCTAAGGAAACATATTGATCCTGATTGCCTGGAATTGCACTTGAAAAGGGCTGGGTGACATTTCCAAGGAGACACGAGCTACTTTCAAGTCTATTAGCGGCATCGGAGGATTCATGCTGAGGGGACGCACTCACCTCCGAGGAATGCCAGAGAGAATGAGAATTGAATTAAGCCTTTTTGTACACCGAGAAACAAATCCTTTAATGGCCTGTAACAGCTGATGAGACACCCAGGGTCGCCAAAAGCATGCTGGTAGCAGCTACGCAAAGAAGTTTCCCCGTGGTAAAGCTGAGGACTGCAGAGCAGCCGAATCCTTGCTAAGGGCCCAGGAGGGCATGCAGAGCCACACAGGGTAATCCTCTAGACAAGGGAGCAGAGGGAAGAGAAGTTTAAGTTCCATGTCAACAATGCATGTAAAGCTCTTCATTCCTCTCCAGGTAGCTGACCTCCCTCGGGGCTTAAAGGAACACTACAGCCAGCAGCATCTCACATATGATTGAGCAGCATGTGACCCTCATGGAACAGGCATTTAGACGAGGTCTTTTGCCTGCTGCCTTCCCCAGAAAATTCCTTCATCAGATGGATCCCAAAGACTCCTTCAGAGCCTAAGATCCCAGGCAGGTTTGAAACCAGCACAGCAAATCTGAAGGCAGAGAAATTTGGGTAGTACTGCAATCCCTCTGATTTTTTTACTTGCAGGTGCTCTGACCCATATTTCGTTGCCGTGGTTCCTTTTATGTTCCTATAAACATGACGCTTGTACCTGAATTCAAGGCTTTCTGGACAGCTTTACAGAGATGATTTCCTACTCTCTCACAGCAACTGCGGTCATTCTGTCACACAGGCCAAGGAATGCAACGCTTCAATCCCTGTGCAGAGGGCAAGGAGCTCCAGTGAAAAGGCTTTCACTCCATTCTGCAAGGTGACAGTGACCCCATCAGCTACAGAGTGATCAAGAAGCCTTAGATCTGAACAGGTCTCAGGAGTATTTGAATCTTCCTGCATATGGCATAGGGGAAAAAAAAAAAAAAAAATGGAAAGAGAAGCCAGCGCACCTGTTTTCTCCAGCCTCAGTTCTGCAATGAGCTCTGCAAACTCCCAGACATTGAGTTTCCTTGTGATAGCATCTCTCAATCATGAGCCCCAAGCCATCTTCAACATACTGGTGACATTCAGAGGCCCCAGAAATGTTCATGTGTTCTTCTAACTGTTACACCAGCCGAGGGAAAGCTGCCCCTTGTCCCCATCTTCCAATGACAAGTAGTTCAGCCTAAGCCTAAGTGCCAAACCACATCCTCAGCCCCTTCCTCATCCACCCACCTACACCAGGGATGGATGCTGCAGCAGGAGCTCTAATGGGGCTAATCCTCCCGGCAAGAAACCACTGCTGCTGCAGACCAAGTTTTACTGGGTGTGTAACCACAAGACCCTCTCAGTGCTCTCCTGGCTCCCTCCCCTCCCCACTACTACAGTCCTGAACTGAGGAATAGAGACAGCCAGCTCCAGTCCCAAAGGAAATCAAATGAAAGTTGTTCCTTTCAACTCAGCTGAAGAAAACAGCCCATGTTTATAAACCTGCAGGCTTTGAGTAGAATAAATGAATCTCCTAACAACCCCTGCAGACAGAAGGAGACTTGGGAAATCGATTCTCCCATGGGTTCGCCATGGAGCGTCCCTCTGAGTTTTCAACCAAGCATTTCCTCATCAAAGATCCTCTCACGGCCAGTGATTTTCCAGAGCAGAAAATGAAAGCAGAATTCCGACACACATCCGACAAGTCCTGCAGAGCCAGTGCCCCCATTCTTTTAGTGACAGAGATTACACACACCTCAGACCACAAATGCTTATCTAAAGCACAGCCAAAAAGCTTAAGAAACACATTTTCCCTCGAACACCACAGTGCAGAGTGTCAGGCTCGTTTTGCAAGGACTGGTAAGAGCCTGGATCTCAATTAAAGCTAGCAGGGCTGAGAACAGCCCTTTGCAGTATTTCCAGCCTGTAACACAAAGCATGGGTCATATTACCGAAACACCCGAGAAACACAAACATCTGAGGCTCAGCTTCAATGCAACCCTTCTTTCAACACTCACATGTATTCCTTTGTGGATGGAACATGGTTGAAAGTGACACATGCCTACCACTGAATGCTAAAGAAGTCGAGCAGACCACACTGATGCAGACAGAGGCTGTGCTTACAGGTAGAGAGCAAATGCACAGAGGTTATTTGTCCAAGGCTATACAGTAAATCCAAAGCACGACAGAGACTTAACTCCAGGTCTTCCAAACTCCCTCCTTTTTTCTCCCAAACCATTGCAGTTTTCTTTCTTCTTGCTGTTAAAAGCCAACTGAAGGGATACAGCATGGCTGCATGGACATGCTTGGCAACCAGTCCTCTAGCGAGGAGCACAGCTGAGAAACTGAATCCACTCCCTTTGTGAGATGGCAAGAAAGTGGAGGGGAACAGCAGGGTGCTCCTGACAAGATGAGAAGGAAAGCAAAGGAGTTTTATTTTTTGCCTGCACTGTGAAGCGATGTCTGCATTTTCCTTACCAACAGCAAGGCTCAGCCCTAGCAAAACAGCAGGAGAGGCTAAAAAACGGGGGTCTTTTCAAAGCACCATTTCTCTATAAATATCAAGCAGGAACTGTTGCTCAAGAGAGCAGCCCATTATGTTTCTGGGGCTCTCTCACTTAGCCATGCAGGAAGCCAAACTGGTTGGCTTAATGCCCCTTTCTGGGTTTCAAACAAAGCAACACCACCCCCCTCACCACCAGCAGCCCAGAAGGACCCACTAAGGTACAAAGCCAGTGTAAAACGTGGGACAAAGTCAACTTTGATTGTCTCAGGGTCTGTGCAGGCAGAGGGGAGGGTTCAGCTCACTTCCAGGCCTGAAGGACCATCAACTCCTCTGTGTGGAGATACACCATGCATGCTGGTGTATTTTATCACTCTCTAATAAAAAGAAAAGTAGTTCCCTCTGCAGGAGGGGCTGACCCAACTGCCCTTAGCTCCAGAAAGGAGTCTGTCATGATGCCTATATGGTAACGGATGCTGTAGAAAGGGCATGGGGACAGAGGCACTAGAGGTGGATGGCTTAACTGGCCAAGTGATGAGCCACTGTGTTAACGGTGGGCTCTATGCTGGGTGCATGGAAGAGGAGTGAGCAGGTGCCTGAGAAAACTGGAGGGATGGGAGAGGGGGAGGACCTGCATTGAGTTTTAAAGCTGTTTGCTGTGGCCCTAGTTGCCATTATGAATTTCCTTTGCAAAGAAGATGCAAAAACCAACCTAGTATGAAGTTGGAGGAGGACTTAGGTAATTTTTTTTTTTTTTTTCCACAGACAGCTTCAATCCTCTTCAAATGCCAGTTCACCCCAGCAATCCCCATTGCAGCAGCCTCAGCAAACCCAACAAACTCAGAAGCCCACATCCCCACACCACAAAAGCGCTTAAATACACACACACACCTCCTCTGGGGTGGGGATCTTCCCTCTACCTTCTCAAATCTAGACCTGGGGGCTCAGCTGTGTCTTCTTACATAGATATTGTTATGGAAGCAAGGGAATTAAGTTTTATTAAAATAAGGGCTGTGATTCTCTCTGTCACATGCTCCCACGGCACGGGAGTTCAAACATAACATGCATCACCAGAAGGGCTACCAGTAAAACTGCAAGAACTAGCAACAAAAAGACCTAGGTTCAGGCCAGAGGCAAAGACAAAACACAACATGACAAGGCACTGAACATCTTGTATTGCTCTCACATGCGTCCTCAGGTCAGGTGTGGAGCAGAGACCGTGAGGCAAGGCAGCAATGAAACAATGCTGATTGTTTTTTCCTCACCCTGTGCCATTCATACTCTAAGGCTGTTACAGCTGCAGCCACATGTTCCTCACACAGCTACAGACAGAGAGGATTTTACTTTCTCTCTAAATCAAAATCTCTCATCCAAAAATGATAAAAACCTATGGATAAAAACCAGGGCTGGGAAAGGAAGCCACGTTCAGCTTTTACCACCAAAGGACTGGCTGCGCAACAGCCTGGGTGCCAATAGGACAGAGATAACGATACTGATGTGGATAAAATCAATTGGTCTGTAAAAGCTTTTTGGGACCATTAGTTAATTAAGCTGCCAACAGATAACAGTCTATGTAAAAAGCTCTGATCACCTTCAACACCTAAGATTAAAGAAGAGGAGTGGGTTTTGCTGCTCACCCCCTGCCTACCTGCCAAATACAAATCTATTCTTTCTCTGCATGCTCTCTACTTTCACAGAGCAGCAAGAGTTAAAAACAAATCCACACTCCTTCTGCAAAGGCAAAGACACTGCCAAGTACTCAAACACCAGGGAGAAGGTAAGCACAAGCTCGCGGCTTGCAAGCTACCCAGCTTTATTATTTCTTGAAACAAAGACATCACTTAGTGTAAGGATATTTCAAGAGGTGCAAGTGATGCAATACCTGCAATGAGCCCCTTCTGGATCCATCATCCTCTTGGGAGCATCATTCCGAAGATCAACAGTAGCTTTTTGCTTTGCCTATCCTCAGCCCACCAGTAGACACATCCCAGCTTTCCCCATAGATGAAGTGGCCTCTTCCTCTCATTCTCACCCAAGGAACAGTGGACCTACCCCATCTGTGCTGCACTCCAGTGGCCTCAGCAGAGTTAAACCCAGGCAGGGTCTTTCTAGAGAGTGCTCGGCTCCACAAGGTGAGCTGAAAAGGAAAAAGGGATTTGGAAGCCCAAGAATGGATGGCAACAAAGAGGGACAGTTCTCTAAAGGCCTTCAATAACAGGGCATTCTCATGAAAACCAGAGAGCATCATGATGCCTTGGCAAATAGAAAAGCCAAAGACTGCCATTACCTGTCTGAATACCCTTGAATATGCTACAGGACTAAGCAGTGCTTTCCTCAAACCTCGCCCTTCCAAAAGTGATGGCTTCCCAGGGTAGCTTTACCCTGCTGGTGCCCTACAGAGTCCTTGCAACCACGTTCCCATCCTTACCTTTAAATCTCACTCAGGAGCAGAAGCCAGAAGTTAAGCGGTTTACACACTTCTGCTGAGAAGAGTAGTACCATCTTCTCCTGGCTCCCCACGTGAATTACAGCCCCCTCTGGGCAGTGCAGAATTGCTTTTAAAGAGCAGCTAGAAACACTTCAGCACTTTCTGAACAGATAAAAGGAGAGCTGTCAAAGCCAGTACATTCTGGGGAAGAGAGAGATTTTGCTTCCCAAAGGCTGTTTACAGCGCTATCCCAGCCCTGGCTGGGATACCATTATCCCTGGCTGGGATAGCAGCCCTGGGGCAGCATTAACCACCGTCATGCTCCAGCAAAGTTACCATCACCACCCCACATTTATATTTGCCATAGGAAAGAGCAGAGCATTACGCCAACAGCTTCTGGTAAAGACGTAAATCCCAGCAAACTCGTACACCTCCTGCTGCCATCCAGCTTTCCTGAGGCTCTGACTCCCAGTGCGCTCGAGTCAGGGCCGGCACCTGTTCTCACAGTCAGTTGGAGGGCAGAAGCTGCAACGGCTGTAAAGAGGAGCTTGGGGGGGATGACACAGGAACAACCCAGCACTTCTCTAAAACACAGCAGTGGGCCAGGTTCCCGGTACATCACAAAAACACGGCACGGATACAGAGCAGCGCACCAGTATGTCCCTGCCTGGGCTAGTGGAACCCCAAAACCAGCAATGAGACTGAGCAGGAGCATTTTATCCCTCCTTCCTCTGCGTCTTGCTTATCCCAATCTCACAAGGCCTTCCAGCAACACTCAGCTCAGGAACATCTTTTGTTCCTTTCTTTAAACGCTTTCCAAACCCATTTAATCTTCAGCATCCACAGTATCCTGTAGCAATGAGTTCCACAGTTTGCCACTGCAGCAAGCCAGCTTCTCCTTTAGGAGCACGCACAAAGTCATTTCACTGCAGACGCTGAACAAGATGAAAAAGTAGGAGGCAGTCTAGAGAAGACGAAACAAAACCATCACAGCTTTAGGAAGAAGAACTGGCAAAGAAAGGTTAAATGAACTAGGTTCATTCAGCCTAGAAGGAAAAAAAAAAAAAGGAAAAAAAAAAAAAAGACAACGACTAAGGCACAGAGGCATAACAATCTTCCAGTAGCTAGCAGGTTATTAAGACAGCAGTCGATTGTTCTCTCTGTTCACAGTGGCAGGAGAAGAAGAAATAATTTAACCTGGAGCAAAGAAAGCTTAAGTTTAGACATTAAAAAAACCCTTCTCACTAGAACAGATACCAGGGAAGTTGCAGAATTTTTCACTGGAGACATCTACAGAAAGGTTAAACAAACACCTGTGCGGAGGGGAAAGGTGTAATTGATCTTGCTTAATGCCAGCATACAGAGTAGATTATGTGCAGAGGCTTGTTCCAGCCCTCTGCTCTGTGATACCAACAACAAACTTTCAAAATGCTTTCTTCATGCATTTTTAATTGTATTTTAATTTTTGTCCTCGTATAGCTTGAGACAAGTGTAAAAAAAAAAGCAGTGTCTAATAAATCAGAAGTTACATAGTTTCCATTCCTTCAATGTAATAAAAAGGTGTAAAATTTCCAAATCAGAATAGAATGTAGAATCATAGAATAGTTTGGGTTGCAAGGGACCTTTCAAAGGCCATCCAGTACAACCCCCCTGCAAGAAGCAGGGACATCTCCCACCAGATCAGGTTGCTCAAAGCCCCGTCCAACCTGGCCTTGAATGTTTCCAGGGATGGGGCATCCACCACCTCTCTGGGCAACCTGGGCCAGTGTTATACCACCCTCATAGTAAAAAATTTTTTCCTTATGTGCACTCTGAACCTACCTCCCTCTAGTTTAAAACCATTACCCCTTATCCTATCACTACAGGCCCTGCTAAAGAGTTTCTCCCTGTCTTTCTCCTAAGCCTCCTTGAGGTACTGGAAGGCCTCAGTAAGGTCTCCCCAGAGCCTCCTCTTCTCCAGGCTGAACAGCCCCAACTCTCTCAGCCCGTCCTCATAGGAGAGGTGCTCCAGCCCTCTGATCATCTTCATGGCCTCCTCTGGACCCTCTCCAACTGGTCCACGTCCTTCTTATGTTGGGGGCTCCAGAACTGGATGTAGCAGTACAAGTGGGGTCTCGCAAGAGATGTTATATAGTTACATGTTAAGCTATAGTGTCGCACCAATAAATATGTATGGGTGTCGCATCCCCTTCTGCTTTGCCAAAAATAGTACCAAATTATGCCAACCAATGAGAAACTATGTTTCATTAGGAAATGAACTTTAAAATACAAGATTAAAACGTGTTTTTTAAATCAAGATTTCCTGCTTGTTGATTTAAATCATGATTAAAATGGGTGATTTAAATCAACCATCCTGAACAAAACATGCAGCTTTCTCAAATCTTTAGAGTGGGGACGACAGTGGTACCCTGAAGATCAGTCAGGTAATTCTAGATCATACAGCTCTGATTTTTCTCCAGCTAAGCAGTCCTACTGCATTCATCTTCTCTAAAGAAAAAGCAATTTCTATACCCAGACCTAACACCCCTAGTCCCTTTCGTTACCCTCTGTGGACCTCGTTCCTGCACAGTTCTCCTGCCCAAGGAGCATCATCAAGAAATTTCAAGCTGACACAGAATCAGTCTCAAACAAACTTCCCTGCCACAATTATAATCAGATCCTCCCTGGATGCAAATAGTGTTTCTGAGCGTGGGCTCCAATCACAGCTCGTGAATAATTACGACAGGATTTCAAAAGCTGCCCTCAAGAACAAGTGGAATGGGGAATCAACATGCCTTCTTGCAGAACTGGAAGTACACAGGCAAGAAAGGAACTGCCTGCCAGCGAGACACAGAGCAGAGGGCCCCAAAGACCTCGTTACAAACTGATATTTCATCCCAGAGTTGGGCCTGTGGCTTGTGTGAGGGATGCACCACACTGTCTCCAGACCCTAGCCACGTCCAGCACAATGTCAAACATTTCAGCCAGGGGTAGCTGAGCGTCTTGTCTAAGTCTTCTGTCTTCCTGTTCTCCTCCCAGGAGGTGTCCTCTTTGCTTCCCAGTAGACAAGGCAGCCTGACACTTATTAGACACAGAGTGGAGTTGCTCTGAGTGAACTTCAGCATGTGCCCAAAGGAGCCAGGAGGTTTATGGGCTGAGGTAGCTCTGGAAGCCCCACTGGGAGCTATAGCCATACCTCGTGTTTGGTGGCACATGCCAAAGCCAGTGTCCGGCTCCAGACACAGTCAGGTACTTTCATCTATGGCTCAGCCCCACCAAGCAAAAGGAAAGTCATGGACAAACACAGTAAAAGGGCACCTCCAGCCATCACATTCCCCAGCCATGGTCTAAAGCATCATGGTGCCACAGAAGGTGGTGGCTCCACTCTTCTGCAGACTGTTTTGGTCCAGGAATGAGCAGGCCATGTATCCAAGGCTTCATGTAGAAGCAGCTCCTTCAGAGCCCTGAAGAGAGCTCCAGACTCCAGAGCCCATTTGATTCTCAGGCTACTCTGCCAAGACCACCAACAGAGGTGCAAATCGCTGGTGTTCCAGCATGCATTTGTCTGTCAGAGCTAGGCTGAACACCAGTTCATTTCCTTGGGGCCATGGACACAGAAGGGACAGAGAGAAATCAAAGCCCAAAGCGTACATCCATGGCCAGGACACTTCCCAGCTTTTTCTTTCTTCTCCTCCAAACCAAACATCGATCTGTGGTTTTGAAGATTCCTCAAATAGCTCCCATCATTTTTATTTATTTAACTGATCTGAGCTACAGAGGAACAGAAAGCTAGGAAGGAAATTGAGCTTCAGTTACTGCAAAGCCAGAATGACTTTCCAGTCAAGACAGGTAGAGATCCAGCCTACCTGACCAACCTCCACGGGCCATGTGGAATATGCCGGTGGCAGAATCTGCCTTTCCATACATAAGAAGTAGAGGGAAGTACCCTGCCCTGAGCTGAACAAAGAAAAATTGCCAGCAACAATATGTGAAATGAAGGCAACTTGGTCTGCCCGAGACAATAGATCTGGCACTCGCAAAGATCTCAACCCCAATTAGTCCATCCACGAAGGAAACACCTCATTTTGTGGTGGCAATTTTAGTGGAACAGCAGTAGAAGAAAGGCATCAGCAAGGATAGAGGTGGAAAGGTGAAACAAAGACAAATCTGAAGAAATAACTAGACCTCTAAGAGAGAGGAGACAGCCCAGAATCAACTTGAAATTTTCACAGTGCATGCTGAGATTTCATCAGAAACAAAATAATTCCACCAAATGACATTTCAGCAGGAATCCAGCAAAATTAAAATGAAAATTCAGGATTTTACTGCCACAAACTAATTTTCTCTGGTTTGGCTTGTAAGAGGGAAAAAAAAAGTACCCAAGATTTTGAATGCTTTTTTCTTCTTTCTTCTTATCCTTGCTATCAAATGAAATAGAATGGATGGCACCCAGGCAGGATTCACCTTCCTTTCCGTTCTCACCTATTCTAACTTGCCAAGACTTCCTTCTTTTTTAAACAAAACATAAAGAGCCTACGAAAGGAAAAGCTAGCTTATATTAAAAACTGCATTTCCAAAAAACAAGGAATCTTTGAATACAAGTACAGAATAGAAACCAAAGACAACAAAAACATTACTCAAGATATTTTTAACCCTCCCATTAAGAGATGTCCTCCTTCTGTTCAGTACAATGGAACTCTTGGCATTTTTTTCTTTAAATTGATTGCTGTGTTGTTTTGTTTGGGGTTTTTTTTTTTTACCAATTTAATATTTTCCTTCTGCATTAAGTTGGAAAGCACAACAGGGCACTGGGCAGGTCAGGCTCAGGATTTCCAGCTTTGGCTCAAAAGCGTAAATCTATTGTTGGTCTCTTGAGTAGAACAGCAGAGCAAGGCCAGAGTGAGCTTTAAAAACAAACTCAACACTTTCCACAGACTGAGAGGCATCTCTTTCTATCTGCTGTCCCAACCTTGCAGCATGAGAAGCAGGCCAACACCTGAGCATATTCTGCAGATCCTCCGGTGATTTACAAACTCACCTCCACGACGAGAGAAAGCGTCAGCGAGCTACAGTCTAGTCTGCCTCTCCTGCTCTCAGCAAGCAAACCAACTGCCTGGCCCCAGTTTCTGTCATCAGAGACAGGAGTCGTTAAGAATTCATGCCTGCTGCCAACACTGCATTTTTTGGAGAGGTCCTGCACTCAGGCAGAACTAATGAGCAGGCAAAGCAAGAGAACGGCAGTTAAAGCGGAAAACATGCACACAAATATAGCCAAAATGAGAATGCAGACTTATCTTCAGGCCTTCTCCCCTCCGAGGTACTTCAGCAAAATCACATAATGAAATGTTTACCCAGGGGACAGGATGATTGTCATACCTGTTATACGGATGGGGAGGCTGAGGTGGGAAGGATCTAACTGTACCCAGACATACTGGAGGGCCGTGCTCGAACTGGGGCTGGATTTGAAAGGGCCGATCCTGACATATTCATTCAGCCAAGGAGATCACAAGGCGAAGACAGCCCCATCGCCCAGATGGCTCCGAAGGCAAATTCTCAGCTGTAAAAATAGGCCAGATAATACCTGTCTGAAGGGGATTTACCCTGCCATACTTGCAAAATACTTCGCAGTCACTGGACAAAGGATTTTATCAAAATACAGCCAGAGGCTGGATGAGATATTAAGCTCTCCTTCTTCCAGCTACTGCAAAAAAAAAAAAAAAAATCCTGCTGGTTTCTGGGAGCAGAAAGCAGCGCTTCTTCCCGCATTTCTGTGCGTAACAGCCATTCCGTGGAGCATGTGCTTACCACTAACAAGAACCCTAACTGCAATGGAAGAGCAGAGAACTGAATTACATATAGAAACAAGACATGCAGGGAATGGATTCACAGAGGGACATGCTCCCTTCGCTTCGTTACATAACGAAGGATGCTCTTCAATGTATACATTTCCATGTACAACTCCACTGAACTGTGGCTGCTGGAGAATCGTAACTAAAGCATTTCTCACTCACATCTGTTTACGTTGTAAGCCCTAATGTTACAGTAGCCTTTATTCCTTCTTCCCTTTCTCTTCCCATGCCTGCTTTTTCCCCCAAGCATCCAGTTTTTTAGGCCTATAACCCTGAAAATGATGAAAATCTCCCATTGATTTCAATTGGCTTTTGTTTAAGGGCTTGATAGCAGAGACAAAAATTGAATGATCATTCATTGAATGAGACAGACTTGGCCAAGTTCCCCAGCTGGTGTAAATCAGCAAGCCCACGGAGCTCAGAGGCTCCCTGCCCGCTGCCGACGACTTAGCCCACTTTTGCGCACACAAGGAATTTTAATGATGCTGCCCTGCCTTTATGGCACGTGGACCAAGCGTGCAGCTTTGGAGGCTGCTCAACAGCTCCAGCTCAGGAACTGCATGCTCCACCTCATTCACCTTCAGAGCATCCCACGCCATGAGCTGGAAGACAGCACTGAAGCCGCCAGGGTCCTTCCCTGGGGCACAAGCCTTTCCACTGCCACGAAATACCCCAGTCAACTGCATCTTCACTTCCAGCAAAAGGTAGAGAGCCCTACCCATCCCAGTGTTCAAACCAGGCTGCTCTAGATAAGTTGCACTGATACTGAGGTATAGGAAGAGTGAGGGACAGGGATATATTTATGTATTTATTTTGCCTCCCTGCCTCTCCTTACCAGAGCGAGTTAGCCCACCTGAGACCCCGAGAGGAGGCAGAGAGGATTTGCAGCAACATGTGCCTGAGGCAAGACAAGAGGCATACCAAGCACAACTCCTAAGCCATGCTGCTGCTGGAAATCCCCTGGAATTAGCTTCCCTTCCTGACACAGGTATTCCTTACCTCCATAGTTCACCTGCAGGCCTGCCCAACCCAAGCAGGGTGCTGCTGAGAGGGGTAGGAGGTGGCCAGGAGAGGATATGGTACACCACAGCACTGCCAGCTCAGGGCTAGCAGTAGGTTTGGAGTCTGGACTGGAGTGAGGAGACAGAAGCCAGGTCCAAACCTCTGCCAAAATGTGTTTTCCCATGAGTTCTCACTTACCTGATTAGAGACATACTACAAGAGACTGCCTGGAGAAGCAAGCATCATTTGTCTACAGCCTCCAGCACTGATCAGCTGGATCTTTCCCCACAGAGAAGATTGCTACAGTAGTCCAGGAAAGGAAGGGGAAAGCCAAAGCAAAAAAATGATCAAGCTAACAAGAGGAAAATCTCCTCTGGCTGGCATGTCTTTTGCTCACCTTGATTAGCTGAGCAGGATATAGACATAAAATTACAATTGCTTCCTCCGTTCCCTCTTGCCCCCTCCTTTGTGTAGGGAAGATGTTAAAAACGTCAGGCTTGATTTACCCTGACACTTTGACTGACTCACGACAGCTATAAATCCTCCCCACGAAACACAACCTCCTCTTTACCTGCTGAACAGCTGCAGAAGGCGGGAGGGGGAGGTGGGGAACCACAGTCTCCCCCCTCACTGTGCACATCAAGCCCAATAACTTCTTTCACCCGCCTCAAAAGAGGAGACAGGCAGCTCTTGTTTAGGTTGCTCACGCTTTTGCGCGAGTGTGTTTTAAACAAGGCCATGCAATATCTCTCTCACTTTGCAGCCATCTGCGTTCATTTTTATTGATGCAGGAATTCGGGTATGTGCTGGAGCACACACGTTCAGCTCAATCTGACCACTGCCAACTGCATTACAGCTCAATTTCACTAGGGTGATTAGCTCCAAAAGGAGAAAGGGAAAAAAAAAATGCCCACCTATCCTTGTGCAAACTTCCAGCAAGAGAAGCACAGAACGCAATAGCTAAAGTGTGTTTTGGCTAGAATAGCAGTAGAAAGCTCTAGTCAGGAGGGAAGGAAAAGGGGTGGATAAAAGGAGAGAGGGAAAGATCTAATAGAAGCAGATGCGGTGCAACCTGGGATACAGTACTGGCACATCTCCAGAGGCCGAAGCAGTTCCTACAGGATGGAGGTTTTCTTTTAAAAATACTAATGGGCTGATGTGCAGAGCCGTTTGGCTCCCAGGTCTCCCACGGAAACTACTCCTCAAACATCATTAACATGTGCGCACTGCTGAGAAAGCCTTCCAGATATGACCCTGCAGCCACTCTGCCTGACTGCGGCAGCCGATTCAAACAGCACCTAAAGGAGAGATGAAAGGATCTGCCTTCCTCGGTCCAGCCATCACACACCATCTTCACACGCCAGTGTTTGCTGCAGCACTGTCGTGTCCCATAGGCAGGATGAGATTCACAAATTCAGCTCTTACCTCTCAAGCCCACCGCTGGACCTCAGACTCATGGGCTTGTCATGCCCTCCCACCTCTCCAAGCTCAGATGTTTCTGGTCAGGATCACACTGTAGCCCAGCAGCACCACAGCCCTAATTTCATCACCTACACTTTCTCATCCAGTACACAAGGTCTTGCATGGCAGAAGATGACTCTGAGGAAATCCATCCCTGAGGAAAGAAAGCACTGTCAGTCGAACCACAGCAGCTACATCCTCCAGTGCTCAGCCCCTGAGCCCATTTCAACACAAGAGGACATAGCAGGCAGAAGAACACAGCCAGTCTTGCTGAGGGGAAGAAAGAGGAAGCAAATAAGCAATGGGATATCTATGGCCCTTTCCTTGCAGCAAACCCTTTGGTTACATTCACCATTCCCTGAGAACTGCCTTCTGTGAGGACCCAGTCCTGCTTCACATCTATGCACAGCAGCACATGGTGATAAAATACTTATGTAATTAAGCACTTCAGAAAAAGGAACCTTCATTTGCTTTAACCCTCCTGCTTAACGAGATCATTGGGTAACCCTCAGAATTTGAACCACCAGACACTGCAAACAATCATCTGTGCCACCTCTTCTACTCTGGACTATAGGTGGCTTGCTCATACCTCTTTCAGCTGCCTCCTTACTCAACCAACACATCTCAATCTGCTTAATCTCTCCTTGCATGGAAGCTCCCCTGTACCTTTGATCACAGTCTGTATCTTTTTCATGTTTCCTATGTCCTTCCCAAGAGAGGGTGGTCAAAACTCCAGCTGTGGCAATTTTAGAGAGAGAACTTAATTCTCACCCTCCCGGTAACATGTTTATTCCTGTTTAGACCACCACCGAACACGGGTGAGACATCCAAAACCCATGCCAACACTGGCAGAGAGCTGGCTGCCATGCAGAGTTATTGACGGAGCCCAGCATCCCCTTGCCACGACTATTCCAGCTCCAACGGGGTCAAGAAAATTGTTCCTGTTGTGCTTTCAGGAGGTTGCCAGAAGAATACTTTGTCAAATTACTGGAGGGACCAACAAGACGTATTCTAGAGCCTGGGGCTACTTGTATTTACTAGCAGAACCACTACCAAGTTTGTATCTTATCTACAAAACCAAACCCAGAAAGCTCTCCATCCCAAGAGGGGAAGAAACACCATTTGCAGAGTACAATACAGCACAACAATTCTCAGTGACATTGGCATGCTGAGCTCCCTTTTGCAATCTCCTGGTTAAGATGAGCTCCCAAAAACATGTGTTGTGTGATAAACAAAAGCAGCACTGCTGGAACTCCTGTGATATGGAAGCCTGTTTCTCTGTAGTTATTTATAAACTCTTCTTTCCAATAGTCGGTAGCTTCATAAACTAGAGCAGATCAATACACCTGAAAAGTTAGAAGCAGATCAGAGGGAATTAGATGACATTGGTATGTGCATCTTTAGAAATCAGAAGAGCTGATCAAAACGTGTAGGTCAAAAAAGCCTTTTTTTTTTTTTTTTAACTGATCAGGCATTTCCTCCATTTCCAAATAAACTTTTCTAGGTGTTTGACACAAAAAAAAAAAAGCCTATTTTGCCTATTTTTTTTTCCTCTCATCCCCAAACCCAAGTAATTTCTGACCTTTCTCACTGAAAAATGCCAGAAATCAAATTTATCATGGTTTGCAGCGGGGTGGGGAGGTGGGAAAAATCTCCAGTCTTATTTTCGCTAATTTTTTCACTCAAATCCAATCACTGCTTTTTTAAGCTGTTCATAAAAAAAAAAGAAAAGAAAAAGCGTTCTGTTCTCAGCGGAAGCACTGCAACTTTTGGATAGGCATAGTTATTCTTCATGTGCGAAAAACTTACAGGCTCCAGGCTGCTGAGACAGACCGGAGATCACCCCCAGCCATGGGAATGCAAACGCAGCATCACGGTTTCTCCTCTGCGAGTCTAGAAACTGAGCCCAACTCTCCAAGTTGCCTCTGAGCCACTTCCCCAGGCTGTCTGCAATCCAAATCAAATCACATATGACTTCGGGCCAGGTTCAGGAAACTTGATTATCTTTCTCCTCCTATCCGATGGGAGATGGCAGGTTGAGGAGAAAGAGAACAGAGGAGTGAAAAATTAACACAAGCACTTAAGATGTTACGAAACTGCAATATGCATCTCGAGCCTGTCCCCTGGTCCTCAAGCCCATACATTATTTAACAGAAAAGAAAGCATAAATGAGCCAGAACAATAGCTAGAGGGAGGGAGAGGAATATATGTGTATATATATTTAATTCCTTAAACCATGCCCAATAGTTTTGTTTCTTATTTAGGATAGTGCATTAATCATGCTAATATTTTACAGCCGGGCTGTACACTTTAGCCATTACTTTAATCAAACCCATCAGCGTACCCAAGAACACGCTACCAGGTGGGAATAGCTGCTACCGCGTGCTGTTAATTACTTTGCATTTTACAGCAATCAGCAGCAGGGGCTGAGATCATAATAAATTCATGACTTATGGGTCCATAAAATCATTACCGTAGGAAAATATGTTTTATCAGGCATTCGTCGGGCTGCTGCTCAGAGAGAGATTTCTTGAAGGAAATGACACCCATGAAATTAAACCAATCCTTGCAGTCAGCAGAAATGCTAATGTGGGCACAAACAGAGCCGAGCCTTGTGTAGAGCGGAGGAGTGGGGGGAGTAGAGGGAGGAGAAGACGGAGGGGGACTTGGACAACCTGTAAGGAGGGGAGGCACTGGGGGGAAGCCAGCTCCCCCCAGGACAGGCAGGACAGAGGGAATATAGGGCACTGGAGGTAAAGGGAAGAACCTAGAGCAGGACACAGGGCTGCTAAGGCGTCTCAGCACCATCAGTGTCACAGCCTGAACCTGCAGGAACATTGCTCCACGGGGTGCCTAAGCATAGGGACATAGAGGTAAAAGTTACTCTCACCCTTCTAATGGGAAGGATCCTTCCAGCCAAAAACGCACTGATGAGCTAACGTGTAGCAGCTTCAAAAGCTGTATTCCCTCTCCGATGGCTTTCTTCCAGGAGGGAACACAACGCATTCATGACTAATCACAACATCTCTTCACTTAAATGACACGCCTGTGGCTTTGCTCATAGGTAACATCAGCTCAGCCTGAACTTCTTATCCCCAGCTAGGGTCATCTGAATCCAGAAGTTGTAATTCAATCACCTGAAAGCCCACATGGATTACACAGGATGTTACAGATGTGATCAGTGCAGGACCCACCCCGCATCGAGAACGGCAATGCCATCACAGTAAAATCGAGAGTGACAGGGAAATCAAGCGGTGTCAAATTGACATAAAGCAGCAATAAAGAAGCCTCAGGACTGGAAAAGCATGAAAGGAGCCTAAATGAACTTGCTGAATATTTTTAAGTCTTTTCTGCACTCTCATAAAATCCCATGGCACTTCCAGACTTATTAGTCCTGCCAGTTCCTAAAAAACAAATAAGTTAACTTTTAATTTTTTTTCTTTTTTTTTCCTCCCAATCTAAGACAAACTGAGTTTTCTTTGGCAAGAAGCCATTGGCTCTTTAAGGCTCTTATGCTTCCTGGCCTGTGAAAATGAAAAAGCGGAATGCCAACTAGAAAATACCCCCAAAGTGTTAAATTGGCTAAGCCCTTGTTTTTTACTGTTTGTTTCATTTCAAAAATACTAAGGAAGCTCAGTCATAGCTGGTTTGTTTGGTTTATTTGCCTCTTCCAATTACACTGTGCAAACAGGGAACATTATTTAGTGTTATTTAAGCATAAAATTATAACAGATCATTTTAAATATCAAGGTCCTAAAAATAAATCTTTCTATCAAGGCACAGCAGGTCTGGATCTACTAGCTTGTTAACATCCACCGGGGTGGGCAGATGGCAGGAAAACCATGGTGGAGAGCTCACTGCGTACAAGATTTGTTGCTTTTCTTTCCAGGGGATCGTGAGAACCCTGGCAGCACAGCTCTAGGACCACACTCCTGGGAAGGATATCGGCAGGAACATGGGAGCAGAGCCAGCAGCGTGGCCAGAGTAAGCCTGCTGTCCCTGAGAACATCATCCCATCCAGTGCCCTGGGCTCTTCCACTTCTACACAGCCCAGAGGAGCAACATCAGCCAGAAGTCACCTGCGATCCCCAGGGAAGATCTTTCTAGGTCTCACCTCCGTGAGATACGGGATATAAGAGGGTTTTTGTTATTCCTTTACTCTGGGAGGTGATCCTACAGCAAAGGTGTGCCTGCAGCACCCCAAGCAGCCACGTGGAGTACCTACATCTCCATTCCATGGAGAATGGGAATCCCCACACCCTTACAAGTTGAGAAACAAGGCTCCTGGCCAGATCACACCACGGCTCCCTCACCAGGCATTGCACCTGGATTTCTTTCCTTCAAAATCTAGGGAGACATGGGAAAACACAGAAACTGATTGGCCTGTGCTGGCCGAAAGGAGAAGGCATGGGCCTGCCCCATAGGAGATGCTCCTAGGTCTAGTTTAAGCTTATCAGTTTTCAACACTATAGTCCAATTAGCCAACACCATGCAGAAGTAATAGCCCCAGGACTATATTAGCCTGACATCAACCTTCATCCAGCTTCCAGCTACCTTATGCAACATCAAAGCATCCTCAGAGCAAGCCACATGGCTCAGGTTGAAGAAATGCTTATGTCTAAACCTCCTGTGCAGCCCCATCAGCCACACATGACAACCATAACCCCATTCCCCAGCCCCAGCCTCACACAGTGAGTTCCCCACAGGCTGCAGCTACTCTGTGTAGGACAAGCTATGGGCAAGAGCTGGTTGCGGCAGAGCTCTCCTGTCCCCAGACACACTGCTTTTTCTTTGCAAGCTGTCTTTACCTTAAGAAACCCCAATCACTCTAATCCCTGGGAGTAGACTGCTCCAACCACAGCCCAGACAGCTGCTCACTCATCAGCATCGCTGGCCTGGCTTCAGCCCTGGCTGAGAGGGAGCAAGGAAAGACCAAGACCTGCAGCCAGATGTTCCATCAGCCCCCTCAGGAGCTCCTAACTACCCAGGGCAGGCAAGCGACAGCCTTTCTGTATGAAAAGGTATTTTTCTTTGGATTCAACATCTCTAGTTAACCCCTTCCCTGGCTCCCAAAGGGACAAGAGTGATCCAGAGCGCATTTCAAGATCTGTTTCGCATTCCCTAAGATTCAGAAGGGCAATAAAGCACAACGAGCCATAAAGAAAATACCATGTTCCAGCCGAGTCTACCTTTATCCTCAAGGAATTACGCCAAATTTCCTGGGCTAGATCCTTTCCTGTGGTGCCCAGGGCTGGATCCTCACCTTTTTGCTTCCCTGCAGTGGGTTCCAGGTTGGCAGTTACTATTGGGGCCATAAGTAACTTCATCTGACAGGTACTGCAGCCTAGAGATTTCCCCGTCGTGGTCCTACCCAGCTATAAATATCCCTTTCTTCTTCGGGGAAAGAGCATCTGACCCAAAGTGTATGAAGCTTTTTGACAGGCTGGGAAAAGAGAACAGAAGAGGTTTAAATGTCAGCTAAAACAATCTTCATTTTCTTTTCTAAATTTGCAAAGCTCCCCGAGTCACTGGAGTAAGGCATTTGCCTGTTTGAAGTTCAGCCTGAAAATCCTTTTGCAAAATATTTGCTGAAACACAATAATGTTAGAATTGGAGGAGATTAAAACAGCTTCTGTCCTTGCCCCATTACCCCAAAGCCCCTCTTTAAGAGGGTTTCAGTAGAGGCAAGGACTTAGGTCCCTAGGTCTTGAAGGCGCAACACAAAAGAGAGGAAAAGAAATAAAAACGTAAAGCTCCTAACATCACTATTATTGAAATGCCTCATTTGACATTTTGACTGTTTCAATTAGCTAACAAGGAACGCTTCACTTAATCCACCCTCAGATGGTGAAAGAAACTAAGTCTTTCCCTTCCCCCATCCCAGATCCCGCCTGGCAGCTACTTCCCAGCCTCCAGAGAAATCCCAGCTGGGGTGAAGGCTCCTGTCCTGGGGGAGCCGTCAAGCCAGAGCCTACCCAGACCAATGCCGGCTGACACCAGAGAGCATCCTTCCCCCAAACCCTATGTGCCTTCAGATGCACCATCGGAAAGTCCAAGGAGGAAGAAAAAGGGCACCCCCAAAAAAACCAGCCAGTGCCTTTTTTCCATTTCAGGAAACGCAACAGTAGCATGGTACTGTTAGACCATCAAAGAGCTGGCCTCTCTATCTCGTTAGGATTAATCAACAAGGACCCCTTGCTGGTTTGAACTGCAGCAAGCTGAAAACTTACCTGCAATGATGTGGTACCCACAAGAAAGAACGAAACACCACAAAAACGTTCCCCACTTCCTGCACATGGTCCTGGGTTAATTCAATTGGGTTCATTTTATTCCTCCAGGATTAACCTGCCACTGTGATTTTATGCCAAGGAAGCTGAAGTGCTGGGAGCTCTCCTGCTGGCACGTGCAATGGCCAGAGCTTTCCGCCACAAAGCATTTTACCACCTTTAAACACACAAACACGCTCTCCATTCCACGAGTGAGCTGCTGTGTGCTGCTGTCTGGGAGGGGGACTCGTAGCCATTACAGGGGAAACACTACACACTCCATAAAGTCATAGAATGGTTAGAGTTGGTTAGATCTTTCCTCCTTGTTACTGGCAGCTACTGGAAGGACTAGAATCACTGGAGGTGCCCCTCATTGGATATAGAATTATAGAATCACAGAACAATTTGGGTTGGAAAGGACCTTTAGAGGTCATCTAGTCCAACTCCCCTGCAAGGAGCAGGGACATCTCCAACCAGATCAGGTTGCTCGGAGCCCCGTCCAACCTGGCCTTGAATATTTCCAGGGATGGGGCATCCACCACCTCTCTGGGCAACCTGGGCCAGTGATATACCACCCTCATGGTAAAAAATTTTTTCCTAAGCCCCCTTGAGGTACTGGAACACCTCAGTAAGGTCTCCCCAGAGCCTGCTCTTCTCCAGGGTGAGCAGCCCCAACTCTCTCAGCCTGTCCTCATAGGAGAGGTGCTCCAGCCCTCTGATCATCTGCATGGCCTCCTCTGGACCCTCTCCAACAGATCCATGTCCTTCTTATGTTGGGGGCTCCAGAACTGGACACAGTACTCCAGGTGGGGTCTCACCAAGGCAGAGTAGAGGGGCAGAATCACCTCCCTCGACCTGCTGGCCACGCTCCTCTTCATGCAGCCCAGGATGCGATTGGCCTTCTGAGCTCCAAGAGCACCTTGCTGGCTCATGTTGAGCTTCTCGTCCACCAGCACTCCCAAGTCCTTCTCCTCAGGGCTGCTCTCAATTCATTCTCCGCCCAGCCTGTATTTGTGCCTGGGATTGCCACGACCCAGGTGCAGGACCTTGCACTTGGCCTGGTGGAACTTCATGAGGTTGGCACGGGCCCACCTCTCCAGCCTGTTCAGGTCCCTCTGGATGGCATCCCTCCCTTCCAGCGTGTTGACGGCACCACACAGCTTGGTGTCATAGGCAAACTTGCTGAGGGTGCACTCTATTCCACCATCCATGCCACCGACAAAGACGTTGAACAGGGCTGGGCCCAACATGGACCCCTGAGGGACGCCACTGGTGACCGGTCTCCACTTGGACATTGAGCCGTTGACCACCACTCTTTGAGTGCGGCCATCCAGCCAACTCCTTATCCACCGAGTGGTCCGTCCATCAAACCCATGCCTCTCTAGTTCAGAAACAGTCAGGGCGATCGCCTTCAGCTGAGGGAGCTCTCGGGGAGATTGATTGGCCTACCAGGGGCACTTTGCTTGCCTTGGGCAGAAAAGCAATCCACCAGCTCTTCAGCGGCCTGACTTTCACAGACAGCTCTCCAGGCACCACCAAGAGTACTTTCTCCCAAGTCTGGAGGTGGAGAAGGGTGCAAGGAAGGAATGCTGCATGTAATGCCATGCAGATGATGTTTGATGTCCATGGGACCTACACCTCACCCAAAAAACCTGGGGTCTTGGAGGGAGCAGGCTCTTACAGACCTCAGTCAGGTGCTATTGTCCACCCTTTGCACCTCTTTGAGGAGGTCAAGGGGCTGAGAACAAGAAGTGGGTTTAGGTATGGAGAACTATCAGTGTCTGTACCTATTCTAACTACAAAGACTTTCAGATCCAAATTGGAAAGCCAGAAGGAGAGGAATAGGAGCTGTCCATCAAGCCAAGACTTGATAGCAGACAGAGGTAGAAGCAAGGTGTCAAGAGTCAATAAATCCAGCATCTGGAAATAATTGGAAAACATTCCAATTATTCCTGATGTTGTCTCATCAAACTAGCTGACAGCAATGCTAACACTTCCCCCAGCCAATCAGGAACATCTCACTGGGGCTTCCTACAATCCCATTTACTCCAACTTTGGTTGCATCTCATCATCCTGGTGGCTCATATACTTTAGGGAAAAGAAAGTTATGATGGTCCTGGAATGGGCTCTCCTGGAAGAAAAACAAAGAAAAAATTTAAAAATCCTAGAGACTGGGACTGGAGTCCCAGCTCTCCCTCACCACAGGTTTGAGATACAGGGGATTTACTCTGTCCTCCAGCTCTGTTGGCCAGATGGAGAGACAAAATGCATGCTGGAGAGCTGGGCAGGATAACCAAATCCTTTCCAGAACAGAATCTTGGAGCAGCCCTGTGAAGAAACCAGACTAAACTTCCCATATTGCCCTGAAATGGATTATCCCTCCAGGGCAGTTCTCATTCCCTCCGCATGGTGACACTCTGCACCCTCACTTTCACGCTGAGAAATCCCCAGGCATCTGGGACACGAATTTCCCTCAGCTCTTCCCCAGCATGGGCAATACCAAGTTTGTTTAGACAGTGTTGCCTCACCGTAGATTTACTCCTCTGCATTCCCACTTCAGAAAGGCAGGGTGGAGAGCTGGAAAGGTCCTTAATTTCTAGTAAGGGCGGCTGAAGTCCCACCAGCTCAGCCCAGCACCTGGCAGGTAAATTATCTGCAAATAGAGCTGTCCCTTCATTAAAAATAAAGCATCGCTGTGCCTGCAGAAGGGACCTGGCAACAACTTCTCCCTACAGTCAATTGCCCAGATGATCCAGAGACACAAAATACCTGGTACATCCCAACCAGAGGCACTTCTATTAATCACAGCCCTCGGCAGTTAAAGTTATTTAATTCAGAGGTGAGAGAAGCTGCTCAGCTGTTTATGTCCAAGGGTTAAACTTGCCCCAGCCGCACACTAAACACATTTTTTACAATCTGGCAGTGATCCTTGCCTATTAAGCATCTCTGGCTTCAGAGAAGAGGTATTGATTTATTTCACTTTTATGGCTGGAGGTATTTATTCCTATTTGCTTTCTCGCTTCTTCACCCCAGCTAGGGTGGGGGATGAGGAGGAACAAAAATTACAATGCTGGTGGAGCCAAGAGGTGATGACTCATGGTTTTCTGATGGAGGGTACGAAGGCTGGGACAAGGGAGGTGGGGAACAACTCCTGGGCTATGCCAGGCTTTGTCACAGCTTTTATTTTTGTGATGAAAAGAGGCAAATATGTGGCTGTAAGAAAAGGAAATCACATCAAACTTCAGAAGGAAGGCAACTATCAAAGTTGCATCCCCATAGGGTGCTTTGTGAGTTAGAGTTTGATTGATTTGTACCAGCTAAGGACCTCAGCAAATCTCTCCTGTGGGAAGAATGTCAACACTTTCCCGTATCTTAAAGCCAATCTGGAAAGGAAGATAAAACCATACTGCCGCAAGAGACGAGCATGGACTAACATCCCTGATTTTAGCCCATTCCCCATACTGCCGCAGACATCCATTCCCAGGCAAGGCTCCTGGACAGTTCAGTTTCTAACACTGGATTTGAATCTCCTCCTGCTACAACTGATTTTGGAAGGCGGCTGGCTTCTGCAGTGGCAATACCAACACAGATTTGCATTTGCACCCTTCCAGATGTTTCTTTGCTCACAGGTGATGTGCCATGAGACACCTAGGGATGTGATGAAAGCAACAGGATGACAATTCAGACACTTCCAAGGCAACAGATGCTCTGGCTCATCACACGACCCCCATCTCATGTGCCCAGCTTGTTCTGCCTCCTAGTTGGGAGTCTGCTTCTCAGAAGTGCCAAGAGATCACTCACTATAAAAACACCAAACACATCCATTTTCACCAGCATCCAATGTCAATGCTTCAGCCTTAAGCTCTGCCACAGAAACTTCTCGCGACACAGGACCAGACGTAAAGCATCCTGCTCTCCTGTGACTGCCTGGACTATTTTAGTAGCAGGTGAGGCTGGGGAGAGGATGCCTTTCACTCCTGTATGTATGTAATGGAGAAGTAACACAGAAGCCTGTGGTCTGTAGGCACCATCTTAGGATCTCTGGAAACATAATTCATACCTTGTTTTCTGAAATCCCACAGAACAGGGTATGGGGACAGAAAGGGAGCAAGGACTTGGATGAAGCATTGAATGTCGAGAGAAGAAAGGGAGGTAAGTGCTAGGGGCTGTGGGGAAGAAGAGCAGGAACACTTGGGCAAGTAGAGCTGGAGGTCTGGCTCCAGCAAGGAGAGCTGCAGAGAGTTTGAGGGAAGTGGGAGGTGCATTTTGGAAGCTCTGTGGTGAGAAGGATTGGAGGCTTGCAACCATCTACAGAGGAGCAGCAGCCCTGGAGTACAGACCACCCCAAGTCAGGGCCTGTGGTCAGGTACTAAAAACAACAAAACAGTAAGGATTTCTGGGCAGAGTTAGGAGTGACTCAAAGACCCCTTCTTTGCACCCCACTGAACCTGCAGAACCCAGGGTCTCCAATCAGCCCCAAGGTCGCAAAGACTGTAAATCCCCCCTAGATCCCTTGTGCATCCTCCAACAATTCAGCCTAGCCCCAGGAAAGGAGAATTTGAGCTCCCATCCTATCTGCTTGTTTGCCATCGCTCTTGCTTCAAGAAGCCCACATTTCCATTTGTCAAACACAACAGGCAAATACAGAAAGAATGAAAAGAAGAAGTGGGCAGGCAGGCAGGTGGCAGATAGCACGGGAGCCACCATGGAGCTCAGCCAGTTCATGCTTCATTAGCATCCCCTCTCACCAAGCTGTGAGCACAGCATTTCAGTCTGGCTACACATGGACAAAGAGGGAGGGAAGAAGGCACATTTTCCATTTGGAGCCCATTTCCCCCCCTTCCAAAACCCAGCTAACCCCCACTGAGGCTTCCTTAGGCTCAAAGGTGCACGCTTCTGCTCCAGTGTCTCCTGCACTAGTTAAATATACCTTCAGGCAAACGTCAAGAGTGAGCCCAGTTTGAAACTTATTGTGTTGTCAAGATGACGAGTGCTCTGCCAGGCTGTTAGTCTCTGCTGCCCTTCCCGTGTCTGTTCCCCCTCCCTTTCTGCTCATTAGAAGCTCCCTTGATAAACCAAAGCTGATTTTGGGGTTGGTTTTTTTTTTAATCTTTTAAATGTTTTAACATCAAAACATCAACAGCTGCAGGACTGAAAAAAAGCATGATGCTTCCCCTCCAATACAGACAGAGATTCAGCCCACTGCAACGCGGCACAATGGGCTGGTGGACAGAGGAGAGCCCCGGTGTGTTGGACTGGTGCGGCAGTCAGCAGGAGCTCAGCCCAGAGGGCTCAGTCCCCTACGCAGACTGGCTGCTGCTGGCTCACCTCAGCCTGGCCATCCCGCTGAGGGAGTTGGGGAGCCAGTCGGCACATCCTGCTGCGGCCTCGCCTACCCCAGCTTTCTCCATTCTCACCTCCAGTAGGATCTTCAAAGGCCCCTGCTTCTGTCCTCCACAGGATAGCCTTCACAGGCAACCCAAACCCATGTTTACACAAGGCTAGGGCCTAGAGCCAAGGATGGATCCGGAGTCTGGACAACACTCAAGAGCATCAACAGCACAAAGCAAAGAGTCCTGACAAAGGAGCCCAGGAGCCAGGCAGGAGCACAGCCTGAAAGTCAGACATCCGAAAGTCCAAAACACAGGCTAGGGACAGAGCCCAGCAGACAATAGCTCACTCACAACTGATCGCAGCACGGGACTGCAGTGACCCACAGGACAATTTGTCTTGCTGCCCTCAACATTTCCCCTTTACCTTCAGTAAAGTCTGCTTGTGGCGCATTCTTCCCCTCGCAACCCTGACAAACCTCAGGGCAAAGGGGGCCAGACCCTTACCCCTTCCTCCAGAGATGGTGTTGGTTCTTCCTTGCTGAGAGAAGCACTGAGGGTTGACTCTGGTCTTGGCTCTCTGCAGGACAGACAGGAGGGGAAGATCAGTAATTTGGCACATGGCTTTCTCCTTCCTGGCCTGCTTCTCAGTCCCTGTGCCTCCATAACCTTGTATTTCTTCTCCTGGTTGCTGGGTCCTTTAAGGGTATCCAGTAAGGATGGAGTTAACTGGTTTTGAGAAGCACAAACCAACCCCCACCTTGAAAACAATCTGGTGCACTGAACCTTCCTACAGGCCTTTTCAAGTGCATCCTCCTGCCTGGATTCCTCACAGCCATAAAATAACAACTCTTCTGCCCCGTTAGATGTGCTGGAAAGCATCTTGATTAGCAGCCCAAGCCCCTGGAAGAGCTTGCTTTAAGTTTTAGCCAAGCCATTGAATCAAAACAGCTTGAGAGGGGAGATGGATTAAGCATTCTCCACTTTGCCTGCAAACAAAGGCCTGGGGGTGAGAAATAAAGGCCATCTGAAACAGAAGGGACCCACAGGACTGTCAGAAACACCTCTTGCCGTAACGTACCCTTCCCGTCAAGCCATACTCCAGAGTTAAAGCTTTCCGTTTTCACTTCTACCCTGTCATCCTCAGGAAAAAAATGTTTAGTGGGCACCTAAACAGGTGTGCCTGCCCACCTGTCTCGCCAACATGTGCTCCCCGGCAATTCTGGAACCAGCTGATGAACACAGAGGTACTGCAACAAGGAGGACAAGTGGTCAGAGGAGAGATTCTGCTGCTGCTCAGAGTAATCTCTCCTAAGCAGCATGGTAGAGACAGATCTCCACTGGCTTCAGTGACAACCACAGTGCCTCCAAGAAGCAAGTCCTCCAGCTGAGGCTGAACAGCAGCAGGAGTCTGCCTACCTCATATGGGTTCTCCCTGCGTGGTCAATACATTCTCCAGGGCTGGCTCCCATTCCTTCCATGAGCGCACACAGCATCTGGCACAACAGGTCCCCAGCCTGAGCAAGGGCTTCTTGGTACAACTGACAAATAAATAACCATGATTAGCTCATCTAAATGAGCATTGCCATCTTCTAATAAACATCGTAAAAAAGGAGAAATGAGATTTAATTCACTTTTATTTTCACAACTGACATGTTGCGAGATCTTAATTGGACTGAAAAGAGCTTCCAGTAAGGAGATGCTGTTTAACTAACTCATTAACAGCAGCGTGACAGAGATGGATGCTTCAGTTTTAGGAGGTGAAAAGGAAAACAGGGTTCCACTCCATCCTCACCTGCCCGTGCTCCCAGACACAGCACATCTCCCGGATGGCCCAGGAAGGGATTTGACATCGAAGAGTCTTCTCTCTAATCCAGGCACCCAGCAGCCAGTGTAGCACACACCCACCCAAACACCTGCCCTCCGCTCCTTTTCGCCAATCTGCACCAGTCAATAACGACCCCAAAAAGGGAGCTGTGGGCAGTGAGGCTCAAAATGAAAACAGAGTCTCTTGCAATTCCCATTCCTATGCACTACCCACAGGATCCTCAAAAGTCCCTGAGCAACAAGGGCTCTTTGCAGGCTGTGCTTCAACATCTTCTCCAGCACTGTTTCCACATTTGGGTTGTCACAAGACCTTGGGAAGGAAGGCAAGGAATGCAGCTCCTCATCTTTCTCTCACAAAGCAGAGGAATATCTTTGCTTCACATATAAAAACATGAACTAACCAGGGACCGAGTCAGATAAAACATCACTCCCACAAGGCAAACATTTCAGTAAATTCTGAAACCCAGGAGCTGGAATGGAAAATGCTGTGTAGTTGTCACTGCCACCCCAACATCGGCAGCACCTGAGCACCTCAGACAGGGACAGACAGCTCTGTGCCACTTGTTCTGCCCAGCAGATCTGGAGCAGCACCTGCCTGGTTTACTCCAGATCTCTCTGTCCTAGTGGAGACAAATTTAGTTTTCTGCTCTCGCTGCCTGGAGAACAATAGGAAGGGGAAGTTGACATCTTTCAAATAAAACCTTAAAAATAAGCTGTCTGCATGCCTGGACGTTGAAGAATGCCAGGCAGAGCATTTTCTGGATAAAAGAGCTTGCTCCAGCACCCCAGCCAGGTCATACCCTAACCAGACTGCGACCCACCCAGAAACAGCTGCACTTCAGTAGCATCACAATCCTGGTTCATAGCACAACTGTCCAGCATTTCTTGCTGTGCCAGGGATGCTCTGGGAGCACCACCGCTCCATGTGCTGCATACACACGCAGCAACAGATCCTGCTCTTCTTCTCTTAAGGGCTTCACAGAGATCTGGAAGACAAGGGGCCAGAGCAGAGCTAGGAATAAAAGTCCTGATTGTCCATCTTCCACAACTGTGACCCACTCCAGTCACTAGCCCAGCTTCCCTTCCTACAACACACTTGCTTTCCCTGAGGCTGAAAGCTGCTCTGTAAAGGCAAGGAAGCATTTGATAAAGAAAATAACGGGATGAATAAGCCCATGTGTTTGTACAAGAAAGCTTTTGCTCTGATCTTCAGAGCTGCAGTATGTTTTGACCTACTATTGCAAGACTCAGCTACATCTTCCCTCCCTCCAAATGTGACAGAAGGCAAAAAGGAAGCCGCAGCTGATGCCGCAGAGCCCTGTGCTGGAATTCCAGCTGACAAGCAGCATCAGCAGAGCTGCCCACACACACATGGATTAAACCCCACACCCTCCGCTCTCCCATCACCTGCAGGAGGAAGTGCATGCATACATACATATATACATACATATGGGCCTGATTCTCTGCTCAGACACTCGGTGAAATACCAGCAGCCTCCAACAGGTTTGGACGCGAGGAGAAACACACCCACGAGATATATTTCCTAATGTGGGCTGACATTTACCAGCTACCACAGATCCTACATTACCAAGAATAAAACTTCCAGGCAGAACCATCTCTGCTGGGACAGGGCTGTTTTCTGGCAGCGAGCTGGCAGGGTGGAGGTGGGTGCAAGTTCCAAACAGTCCCAGTAGCGACAGCGTGCAGAAAACGTAGGGATTGCACTGCCACCCAACACTTATGAGGAGCTGAGGCTGGTTTTGCAAGGGGCATCTGCTCTTGTGAGGCATCCAAGGGGAGGATCAATGACTCTAAATGGCCTTCCTCATACAGCCTCTCCAGGCTGCCTGGCTACCACACAATCCTGTTGGCTTATCAGCTCTGTGTTTATACAGAGGGAAGAGAGCCACTTAGCACCACTATCAGAGGCTCGCAGAGCGATGAAGACCCCAAAAAGCACTAACGAACCACTGGGATCTCACCCAGGATGGGATCTCAACTCAGAGGTTTGTTCCAGAGAGCTTTAGTGCCAGCTCCTCTTCAGCATGTGCAAGCCCTGAACCACATACAAACTAAGTGCATTTTGCAATGGACTCCAAACCCTCGCTGGTCGTGCCTCACCCAATTTACTATTGCTGCCAAGGAAGGTGGATTTATTCCCAAATTCAGCAGCTGCCAAATCATTGTGAGAGTGTTCACATGGGGATTCGCCACAAGCTTTTGTTAAGCCAGGGCAGGTCTTGCACACTGAACAGTCCTTCCCTCAAGAGGCATCGAGCCGATAGCGAGCAGCGGCCTCACTCCATCACAGCGTGGGTTGCTCACAAGGTATCTCACTCCTGCCTAAATCCAGTGGTGATTCTCTTGGAGCTGGCCACCCACCTTTCACAGATGACAGTGACAGAAGACAAGGGGCTGACAAGGAAGAGAGGCCAGTGCTCCAAATCGTGCTTTTAAACTTCAACCCCAGCTTGGCATACAGGGCGCATGGCAGTGGGTTTATTTTTCAGCAAACAAGTTTCCTTTCTTCCAATCAACTCAGAGGCAATAAGAGGTGGGTTCCGACACAGCATAAATCTGCCAGCAGCATATCAAGGCTTCTGAATAGCAAGGGCACAGACAATTGTCCAGTGGAAAAGAAAAAAAAGGGCAGAGCAGTAACTCTTGCAGTATTTGTTCCACAAACAGAGAAGGTTTACACAGCTTTTCTTGGCAATTATTGGGCAGGAAATAAATCTCAACAGAAACTCATCTTCTCTGCTTTGCAGCTGAATCTCTTTGCCTCAAGCCCCTAGCAATGTCCCCAAAATGCTTTGCAACAAGATGTCAGTTACACAACCCAAGGCTGTGCCCCAATAGCCAGTGGAGAACTGTATTAAATTTAATAGCATTGCTCCAGGTAATCTATGACCATTTATAATCAATTGTCCATGCCCATTGCAGCATGACTACAGCCGTCTTCCCAGAACTGCAGGTGCAGGACTGGCAGAGAAAGCTTCTGCGCGGGCTGGAGACGGGAGCGAGCTCTCGCATGGCCTTGAGCACAGGGAGAGGCTGGGAGGCAGACCGCTCACCCTTGCTGCCAGGCTCCTGTAAAGCCAGGGTTCAAGGTCTCCTGGTGGATTGGAGAGCCCAGGCATGAGCACATCAACTCCAAAGAAACTATTATCCATGCCACGGAAAACAGTAAGGAGGAGCCAGTCTCTCTCCTTTGGCATCAATTCAACCAGGCAAGAAAAGGATCACTGTTGTATCCAGAGGGAAACAATGCACAGGGAGATAAGATTTCGCCTCTGCTGCGGCAGAGCTGGGAAACGATCGGCATCTCCTGCAGCCCCTGACACCCTGTACCTCCTTCACGCTCCGTGGCTCCAGCATCATTCCACTGGCCAGGACCGGCTCTAGGCTCCTGCTCAGCTCTTCTGGAGACCTTCACAACGGGCTGCATTTTCTTGCCAGCTCCTGGGAGGACAGTAAGAGGGAAGAGTTACAGGACCCCAGTTTACAGGTGCTACATTTCACAGTGCCCAGAGGCAGGAGGATATCCTCAGCTCTCCAAATCTTCCTCTCTCCTTCTGGACCACAAGTGGGTTGAGCCTGTGATAAAACATGGTCAGGAGAAGCCAAGTGAGCTCAGTTCCCCTAGTTGCTGCAAGGACTTCAGGAAGAGGCCAAAGGCATGCGGCAGCTGGCTCCGTGTGAAGTAGCCCATCACCCAGACTGCTTTTGGAGGGCCCTGCACCACAAGCAAAAATTTTGCTTGAACTGGGGCTGTCTATGCAGCCAGTGAGGGACAGCGGCCTTCTGGTAGGCCTCCAAGCCTCCCTCTATCCTTTCTCTTTTGACACTGACAGACAAAGAAAGTACCTGTTGCACTGGCATCCAGGAGAATTGATAAATACGGGCACAGCCTTCAAGATGTGGTCTCCATGCAGCGTCAACAGGAGAAGTCCTGGGAAAGGCAGAGGGTACAGAGCCTAGCATCCCCACCCTTCAGGCACCAAGCAGAGCTAGGTGCATGGAGAGGGTAGCAAGTGACAGCTCTAAGTGTGCAGGAGCAGTTACAGTCCTCCCTGCAGCAACACTTTCCTTCCCTAAACTCCCCAGCTCTTCTCCGGCCAAACACACACATTCTCCACGCACACCGACTGCATCGCAGGGAGCAGACTCCTCTGCCTGCATCCTCAAGCACGCACAGGAAACAAGCCGAGCATCAATAAAGCAGAGCCCTTTATCAGCAGCTCGCAGTCACAGCAAGGGACTCCCATCATCTCCAAAAACCCTGGTACCTCACCGACGAATGGGGAGTTGTCTAGGCAATCGAACCTGAGCCAGGTTCATCACATAGAGGGGAAGGACAGCCAGAAAACTACTGTCCAGCCTGTTAAAACCACTGGTCCCCTGAGGTCACAAAATCCAAGCCACTTTCACTGAGGAAGCGATAAGAGACAGCGGGGTGCTAAGCTGTCCACTTCAGCTCAGCGTAAATCTCAGAGCTTCTCTAAAGCTCGGCACGGAAGGGAACAGCACAGCTTGCCTGAAAAGCAGCTGCTGGCCTCCTGAACAGAAACATTGCCATCTAGAGGGCCCTTGCCTTGTTTGTAGAAGGGCTTGGGAAAACTTAGGAGGAATTTCCACCCTCCCCAAGCACCTGTGCGGAAGAGAGCTGCTAGCAGGGACTGGGAACTTGAGTTGAGGAGTGCAGCATGGGCCAGACTAGAAGAGATTTCACTCAACACTGGATAGAGAGTTTTAAGAGATGCTGCAACACTTAGGTCTTTTTCTCCTTGGGAGAACTCAGCCAGAGCTTAGGCAACTGTTCCTCATGCTTTGGTGTGTTTGAAGGCTTGCCTTGCCCTCGGCAACCCACTTGGAGGGATGTGAGCTGGGGAATCTTCCCTATGCTCTATGCCCATCCTGACATGACCAAGCTGTCCTGTGGGAAGACACCAATAGAGCGTTACTGGAGAGTCTACAAAATGAAGACAGTTGTGAAAGCGCCTGGTTCAGCTGTGAATCTCAAGCCTTTCGGGCACACAAGGAAGTGTCAACCACCCAGCAAAGTTCTCTGTAAAGGTGGGCTCAGGTCCCAGCAACTTAACTTTGGACTAGGCCTCTGCTCCCAGCTTTGCTCCTGTGGCTGAGATGGGGGCCTTAACAGCAAGGCCAAGCTGGACATGAAGCTGGGGGTCAGCAAGGCAAGGAAAGCAGAGGCAGACTGGCTTGCACCAGTGAAGAACAAGAGTTGGAACAGGTAGCCTCCAAGCTGAAAAAAACTCACAGCACTACACAGAGCAGCCTGCAAGCAAGACACAGATATCTGCAGGCTGGCACTTGAGCTTCTGGTCTCACCCTCCAAAATCCCCAGCAATAGCAAGGGCTGTGCCGCTACACAATCATTGCCATGCCAGAAAGTGGCCTAGACAACCTTAACTCTGCCCCACAGCGATCCACCGCCACAGCAGTGGGACGCATCCTAGTGCTATCTCCACCTTTTCAAGCTCACCTGGGAGTGCCCTTCTCACATACGGTCTGCAACTTCAAGCACGTCCTCAAATCCAGACCAGTGCTTAGTCGGGAAGCTTTTGTCAGCAAAGATTAATTTCTGCGGTTTGCAGCTTTCTACCTGAGCTACCTCGGAGCTTGAGCTGTCTAGGGAGGAAAAGAAAAGATAATAAAATCCCCTGAATGTGTTGATCAGAAAGAAAGTCTGGTCAGGTGTCCTGCAGTCCTCTCACATTTTTATACTGGTGAATCACTGGAACTACTAACAAAAAAAAAAATAAAATCATAGAATCATAGAATCATAGAATGGTTAGAGTTGGAAGGGACCTTCAAAGGTCATCTAGTCCAACCCCCCTGCAAGAAGCAGGGACCTCCCTGACTAGATCAGGTTGCTCAGAGCCCCATCCAGCCTGGCCTTGAACGTTTCCAGGGATGGGGCGTCCACCACCTCTCTGGGCAACCTGTTCCAG
>WHYT01016799.1:521988-552837 GCA_009806455.1 Tetrax tetrax
TCCAGCCCTCTGATCATCTTCGTGGCCCTCCTCTGGACCCTCTCCAACTGGTCCATGTCCTTCTTATGTTGGGGACTCCAGAACTGGACACAGTACTCCAGGTGGGGTCTCACGAGGGCAGAGTAGAGGGGGAGAATCACCTCCCTCGACCTGCTGGCCACACTCCTCTTGATGCAGCCCAGGACGCGGTTGGCCTTCTGGGCCAAAATGCTCACCCTGGGCCCCAGAAATTTCATCTAGGAAGGTGAGAGACTAGAAAAACACGCGAGCATGGGTTTTGAAAGGAAACCACTCTTCAGTCATAATTAGGGCTTGGTCCAGGCCAGACAGCCATGAAGGTGCTTGCATAAGAAGCCACAGTTAGTACCCACTAATGGATGAGTAAGAAGACACCCCAAGATTAAAGCTACCTGTGCTTCCGAGGACCAACGGAGGGGAAGCTTCCTGCCATCTTTTTCTTCCTCTCCTCCGCGGTCAGCAGGTTGATGATGGATGTCTGAGTCCCAACCCTCCTCTCCCACAGCACATCATTTGATTTGCCGCAGACCTGGGGCTGGAGGTCCCTGGCAGCACTCTGAGCGCCAGGAGAGGTCACCGTCTCTTTGAATAACATCTTCCTGGAGTGCCAAGAAGTGACATCAAGCTTTGCCCCTTGCCACCCCCTTGGCATCGCAAGGATGCGAGTCAGAGTAGGGGTTAGAGGAGGTGCGTTCCCTGCCGTCTCTGGCTGCCCATGCATGATTTATACCTGCTGTGTCAGACGGACATTTACATACATCGGCGGGATTGCACACGCTGCCTCCCAGCAGCGGCGGCACCGCTTACGGAGCTGCAGCCGGGTGGGGAGACTGGTCTGCACCGTGCCAGCCCAAGCCCTCTCCATCCCACCTCTACAAAGGAGAGCTCATCTCCCTTAGCCTGCCAGTGATGTTAGGCTTGCCCGTGGCAGATTAACCAGTTCCTGGGATGCCACTCTGCAATGGATCATATCAGATGGCCCCAAATTATCCTGAGCCAATGCAGGAGCCAGCAACACGCCTGCACAACAGATGCAGATCACACAGAAGGCACTTACCTCCCAAAAGCCCTTTCCCAAACTTCCCTCCCCACCCCTGCACAGGCTTGCAAACCTGCCCTCTGCTCTCTGACCCCACATTGATAGACACAGCTGGTCCACAGATCAGCAGATCAGAAAAACAAGCGATGGCACATGGTTCACAGAGACAGGGAGGAACAGCCAAAACACGTAAGAGACAGACCCAGCTGCAGAGAGAGCGCAGGGGGAGTCAGCACCCTGAAAAGGGGTGGCTCCGCAGAGCAAGAACCCCAGCCGTCCCAGGTCACGGCTGGAAAGCTCTCCTCCTCCCAGCGTTTTCAGTTTCAAGCTACTAAATGGTTTTACTTTAAAAAACCCTGAACATCTCGTAACAGGACAGGGTCTATGGCCATGTTTTCTCCTTCTTCCCATCCAAACCCCACCTTCGCCACTGCTCACCAGCCCAGACATGAACACACGTGAGCAGCCACCTACAAATATCCCCGATGGCTCTAGAGCGAGTTAATATTTATGGTGGCATCTCTGCTGCCCTCTCTAGCTGGCAGGACCCAGGGATGATGAGGGTGTTGAGGGCATTGCTGCAAGGCACTCAACCTGAAATTACAAACACTGTCCCACCACTGGGTCAGTCACCACAGGATCTTCCATCATTGCAGCCAGCTGGGACCCTCAGTGATTTTCAGCTGAGATGACAGCATTTAGACAGGGCTTGTGCTGCTCTCCCAGCCACAAACTGTGTTTAAAAACCAAATTGCAAATAGGGAAGCGCCATGGGGGTGGCAAGGGGGTAGATGTTCACTTGTCCTTGGCAGAACAGCACCGCAGCACCAGCAAATGCTTGGCTTTGAGGGCAGAGAAAAGCACTGGCAGCTACAAATTACTAATCAATGTCGAGTAACAACAACAGCAGCTAATAATGAAGGGCTGATCAGCTTACTACAGCAGTAATTATTCCTGACACCAGCCCTCAGAAGGAGCATCCAGGCTTAGCATGCTGTCTACCATGATGATAACCCAAGATAACTAGAGAAATTTTGTGCTGGAGAAAAGGAGGGGGGGAGAGAAAAAAACCCTCAGCAATTAGCAAGACTTGTGGTGCTAATTACACTGTGAATGGTGTGCAGGCTTTGTCAGAGCTAACTTGAGCCTTCCTCATGATGCCAGGGAGGGATACAAAGTGCCAGCACACCTTTCAGAAAGCAGTGGTGACAAACGGTTTTGTCACCTGGTTATTTCTGAGAACAACACAACTTGCTGCTGCTGACACCCAGCTCAGCACCAGCCCTCTGCCATTACAATTGCCTGGGGAAAAGCATCTCACCTCTGTAGCACCGAAACAGTTAGGCTTCTCTTCACATCACCAGGTGGTACTGAGCCCACCTAATCTGGATACAGGACCAATTCAGGCTGGGAGCCCTTTTGGACAAGACACAGCCAGCATAAGACTAGAAATCTTAATTTACCAGTGTCTGAGGTGTGTATGTTCAAAACACCCTGCCTTCACCCACAGGTGCTCAGCATCCTGCGGTGATGATGCTCTGCAGTGCTACCACAGCCCAGACAAAGATCCCCATCACTTCCAGCACAACTACTAGCCCTTCTGCTGAAAAAAAAAAAAAAAGCTTCTATCAGCATCCATGCACCAGCAAAGGAAGAATTATTGCACCCGGTAGGGGTAGCAGCATGAACGTGTGAACACAGGCGTGCTTCCCCCATGCGCTTCTTCCTGCTAGAACAGGTGAGAAAAAATATGACAGCCCCAAAGGCTTGTGATCACACATGCCTCCTCACCCACTTCTCTCCCAAGCAGACGTAATTAAGCACATCATCTCCTTGCACCCTTCATTCAGGAGGCTGCCAAACTGCTCTCTCAGCAACAGTATGTATTTTATAGACACGAGCTTTGCAGGAAGGCAGCTGCTTCAGGGTGCAGGTCACTGCGGTAAGTGGCACACAGAATCTTACGTTCTGCGAGTCCAGAGATGAATGAAGAGGTTGCAGCATTTCTCCGCGTGGATCAATGCAGTTACAGCAGCAGTAAGAGCACGCTGTAGCCAGTTCAGACCTTGTCCTCCCAGGTTGTTCCCTCTCCTCCAAGGCTTGCAGGCTTTGGCACCTTACAGGGAATGGGGGCTTTACCTCAGCCACGGGGTCTGCGGAGAGACTCCTGCACCCTGTCAGGAACACAAACCTGACATTTCACCAGCCTGGCAAGATCCAGCAATTCGAGAGACACCATCGAAGGTGCCCATCAGCTCTGTGTTCATGGCCTGCAAAACCTCCCAACGTATCCCAAATGTGAGTCCTGCCCCTCTCCCTGCTTGCAAGGGTGCCCTGCGCCAGTCCAGCTCCTCCCAGCCCACTTGCAATGCTGGGATACAGCCCACAATCCTATTACAGGGCAGCGCCAGGGGGATGCAGCTACCAGCCCTTCCACAAACAAAATCCTATTACAACGGAGATCCTGATTCTAGCCTTTATTTACAGAAATTATTATTACAAGGGACCTTGAGGGAAATCACAGTTCTGGGCTTTATACACCAAATTCGTCATTGCTGAGGAAGAAGCCTTGTAACGCTTTGAGACACACTCAGATGCAAACTACCTCCGAGTTGTATGTCACAGAGCGGGGAGGGGAAGGGAAAAAAGAACAACCACAGACTAAGCCATTGCAGGAGGAGAGAAAGGGAACAGCACGCATATTTCTTTTGTCCAGCCCAAGGCAATTTCCATCTGCAAGGTGTACTAAACCCTTTGTACCACTCGATTAAATTACGGCTGACCTAAGCAAAGATTGTTGTTCTGCCAAAGAAGAGCAGTCCAGCCTCAGCATCCTCCACAGGGCGAACGGCCACGGCCCCGTACAGGGACATGGGCAGCCTGAGGAGGGCTAGGAAGGGAAGGGGGAGAGAGATGCTGCAGGGCTGAAGCAGTTCAGAGCCGCTACCACACGCGATATCGCAAGCAGAGCCAGCACCGACACTCAGTGCTGGGCTGGAGCATCTGCTTTCGGGTGAGAGAATACAGATGAGGAAGGGGAGCAAAGTCCCACTGCATCCTCCTGAAATGCCACATTTGGATGTGCAGGGAAAGTCAAGGCATCGAGCGCCCTGGGGCACCCTCCCACCTGCAACTGATGTGTAGCCCAGCAACGCTCGAGCACCAGCACGGTCCAGCAGTCAGAGCGTTCCCCTGTCACACACCTTGACTGGCTGATATGAGCAAAGAGGGAAGGATTTTGATGTCCGATAGGGAACAGACAGGAGGTCTTCTTGGGGCAGATCAACCTGTCAGATGCATGTTGTTCAGGCACAGCGCAAGCAAGGAGGACAACAAGGAGGCATTCGACCTATGTGAATCTACGGAAGTGGCCTCTGAAGTTTGTCAGTGCAGAGCAAATAAGGCATCAGAGTAGAAGGGGAGATGGCCTGTACAGTGAAGTCCCACGACACTGCAGCATGGGTACCATAGCACCATCAGGGATATAAATCAAAGAGCTGGCACCAGACTGACCATAGACTACACCAGGCACCAGCAGAGTGACGTACACTTACCACAGAGAGACCTTCTCCAGCAGAAAGATCTCCCTCACCCTGCAGATGCTTGGAATAAACAACCTATCATCACTTTGCTGGTACAGAGCCAGAAATTTTGACCTTAATGCCAGTTACGCAGGCCAAGGATGCTCTGACAGCACTTGACTCGCTCACGTTTTTAACAAGATCTTTCTTCAACCATTCCTATCCACTTGTACCACGAGATTAGGCACTCCACTTGGAAGTATCTTACCGGGGTGAAGGGCCCAGTATATCACAACATCAGAAAAAGGCAAATCCTGACAGCTAACAGGAAGGTCCCACCAGCTGACACCAATAGGTGACCAGGACAGCTCTCCAGGAGAGCACTAAGAGAAATGGTGTTGCTCAGGGACAGCCCAGCTATCACCAGCATGTGACAGAGGGGATATCAGCACAGGGTGCGATCTCAAATGATGAACTGGACTTCCAGAAATTGAGTCTGGAAACAAACTGTTCTTCCTTTGCGCCCTCAGTCAACTCTTATCTCCTGCTGCTGCCTCCACCAGAAAGGGAGGCCGTGGTCTTTCTCACCTCTACAGACTGCAGCCAATGCAGCAGCCCTGACAGTGCAGGGTAACACGGGTGCTGGCCCCTGCAAAGCTTTTCACCAGCATTTCAAGGTGAATCTGACAACGCAGCTGCTCTCCTTAGTGTTAAGAACATGCTTCACTCTGGCTTTTCATCTCAAACAACACGCAGCGCCAAGGGCAGCTTGCCAAAAGTAAGAATCGTATGCAGGACGAAAAGCATCACTCCTGGGAAATCTACATCCAAGGAAAGCTGGAAGCCTCCTCCCCAAAACTGACAGAAGCACAAGGTTATTCGGATCCCTCCCCTGCTGAGACAGTCTCTTTCAATTTGTTCAGCGGATGCACTTCACGCCTCACCTGCGGACTGGCTGTTTCCTGAAGAAGGAGGAACCATGGAAAAGTTTGAGCACAGCACAAAGCCAAACCCAGATTGTGCCTCTTGGTTTTTTACCACTTCTCCCCTACTGAGGCATGTTGTGGGGGGAGATTTCAGAGAGACCGGCAGCATTGTTAGTGTCTGATCCGCAGGACAGCAGCCCTAAGCTGGAAGGAACAATACAGCCCTCTTCACGAACCCGTCCTGCTTATTCTCTTTTCACAGCACAACGGGAGGCTAAACTCACACTCCAGTAACAGTGCTGCGGATGAGTCATCTTCGCCGCTGCCAGGTGGAACGATAAGGATGAAATTGCATCGCTTATCAGCGACGAGCCAGCAGGGAGGTGGCTGCAGGACCCGTGAGACAGGCTGAGGCTGGCATTAGGAAAGCAAGCCCAAAACAGGGACATTCTCAAAACATTTTGCCTGATTCCTACGCAATCTCAGCATCGCTTCAAAGCCTAAAACCAAGTTAAACACCTGCTTGCAGAGAGAGAGACTGCCTCTTACACCTGCCTATGGAGGAGAAAACTTTTGGAAGGCTCGATGACAATTTTAGCACCAAATTGTGGCAAGATCTTAATGTTTTCAAGCTGTGAGACCTGCCGGGTCAAGGGAGGTGGACTCACACATCATAATGTCTCTGACTAATCACACTCAGGTCTTGGCTGGCTGCCTGGTTAAAGACCTGGATTACTCCAATGGGAAGCTGACCCTGATTTAAAGTCAAGCCCACATTTTAACAGCTTCACATTGCAGCTGCTAGGCTCTACCGTATGTACCTTCTTTTTGACATAGCTGTTTCCTCTCCCTCTTTTGGCACACCACCAAGAAGCAGACCACTGAGAGGGTCTCATAAGAAAGCAACTTCCAGACAGCAAACCAGTCTGATATATTAAACAGCTGAGCAACTAAAACCACCGGTTAAAACTGCTTGTAGCAGAACATTAGCCCTTTGAAGATGTCTCCCTAAGCAAGCCCACATTAGTATTTATTAATACTAACACCTAATAATACTAATGCCTTTCCACTCACACACTTTGCCCTCAAGATGCAAGAATAGGAAGCCCACTGCAGAGAAAAAGACACCCAATGTTTTGGAGAAGACATTTCAAGAGCATCTCCCTCAGCTCCAAAAGCAGGCCCTGATACAGCCCTTGGCCTGCAAGACAGGTGCCCATGTTCCTGTGGCACATTTAACCCTGAAAAGTTGTGACTCACCAGCTTTTTTTCTCCTGTAGTTTGTAATGTAACAAGCTCAGGCTCAATGATTCACAACGGAGCAGGCACACGAGCGATCACCTCGTACCTAAATATATATAATTTTGGCTGACAGCTGTAATGGACACCAGAGCCTCACTTTCCATGGGAGATTCAGCCAGAGATCACCTCCATGGGATCAGCTATCTGACCAGAATATAAAGGCAGCCGTTGGCGTCGAGATCAGTGATTCAGGGATTGAGAGCTGAACGAGGCAGTCGCCTTCCCACGTGGCAAAGTAAAGCAGATAACAGAGCTGTAGGTTTATTTGATGATTTAATCAATAAGATAATTATATTAATTCAATAGTTTGATACAAAGCCACTTCCTTTCTGTTTGATTTAACTGCATTTCAGAATTTTCATGGCTTAGTTGACCAAATACATAAAATAGCAAATTTGTGCTAATTAATTAATCAGATGTATTTTCCTTAACTATTAATTGCAAAAGGCCTGGAGGCAGAGAGTGCTATCATCCAGTGACCACGTAACGACAGCTCATAGATTTGCATTTACAGTCACCATGCAACCCACTAACGGTGCCAAAATTCATCTAAAAGGCAGGACAACCGTACCATGAAGGGATCTGTCAGAGAACAGAGATGCTGCAGCATCCACATCCTTTAAGTGTGTGTATACCTACGCTTAACACAGAGGGGTCCAACCACTTCTGGTAATGGAATACAGAAGGACTAGTATCAGGTATATAGTTTTTCATTTACAGGGAAGAGGAGTAAAGTGTCTTCCTTCAGGAAGGTGGAAGAGTCTAGAGGTGCATATTTTAGCTTTGTACACCAGCTAGAGAAGCCAGGCAGCAGCCCCACCACCCCTGCCCAAAGGCACGGTTACATGGTGAGTCCATCCCTAGCACTAATGCTCCAGAGAAAGAACCACTGTGAGAGGCTGAGAAGCCATGGCAGGAACCTCTACCTGGGAGATTTCCAAATTCCCTCACTGCAGGGAATCCCTCTCCACGGCAGGGAGCAGGTATTGGTCGCTCTCCTTCTCACAAAGGTATCCTCATGTTGCTGGGCAGACGCCTCTGAGAAAGACAACTGGAGAAGAGCATCCTCCCAAGCTGAGGGGACTGGTGCTGTCTGCAATGATCCCTGGGTTTTTTGCCCTACCCCAGGAAGGACAAAAAACACATATACACCCCCCTGCCTGCAACTATAGCCGTACAGTAATTCCCAGAGTTACCACAACCTGCTTTTAGGCTAATTCTCTCTTTTTTCTCCCCTTTTCTCCACTTGAAAATTAGCCAACCCCTGACACTGCCAGAAGAGATGCAGTAAAGGCGATCAGAGGTGAGCCTCCTTCAAACAATTCCAGGGTCTTCTTGCCAGGCTCCTGTCTGGGTAATACCATCCCTCCAGCAAGAAAGAAAAGCCTCTAAATTAAAAAGACCCAGACAGCAATTCACCAGCTCCTATTCCTGCCCTGATCAATGAAGCTTGCTAATTAAAAGCAGTTGACCTGAGCAAAGAATGGCTTGGAGGAGATTAGCCCAAGGGAGACAAGATTTAAGAATTAAATTACTTGACTGGTCTGTTTCATTTTATTTTACAACCCTGGTTTTTCCTCCTCCCACACGCAGGTAAATGGTGGTTTTGAGGACTCAGTCCCAATTTGTAAGAGCAAAGGAGCAGAGAACCTGGTCCTGCTGTGTAATTCACTGTCAAACACCACCATCTGAGTGCTTGGGCTTGTCAAAGCAGCTGCTCGGTCTGATCACCAGGTGACAACTGAAAAATGGCCAGGTGGCACCTAATTTCTCCCCTTTGATTAACTAGTCCTTTGCACTCTGTCACATCTATGGGACTGGGAACAAACACACCAGCAATGCCTCAGAGAGTCCCTCCGATGCCACAGCCAGGCTCTAGCTGATGTATTTATCTCTGCTTGTAATCCCTGAGAAATTTATGCCCAGCAATCAAAAGGAGACGACCATTACCCAAAAGCAATAGTGCTCATGTCAGGTCTCCGTTATCTGGCCAGATTAGCGACTCGCTGGTTTGAGTGTACCACTGCTCAGGGCTACAAAGCAGACGGGAGGTCCTAAGGCAAGGAAACACGTAGCAAACATGCTGGGTCTCACATCTGGAGTCTTGCAGGATGCACTGGAATAGCAAGGAAGCAAACAGAGCGCTGGGCTCCTGGAGAGCTCTTGCATCTAATTTTCAGAGTTGCTTTGCCCTGCTCACGTCAGTGAGAACCACAGGAGCTCAGTGCCTCTAGAAATTCTGTTAATGGGAGGCAAAGGAGAGGAATGTTACACTTCCTTGCTTCAGGAGAATTGGTTGGAAACGTGTGGGTTTTCTCCCCCCCATACAATCAGAAATTCCAATGCAAACATGACGTACATTCTCCTTCAAACACCAGTATTCGAGGGCCTTCACCACAAAATAACTTTACGGGAATTTGCTCAGAGTACATGCATTTGCACAGAGAGAAAGAATATTCTTGGGAGAAAAGAGCAGCTACCTAACAAAACACTTGGGAATTTGTGTATGTTCCACATACAATCTTGGCATTCATTTTCTTTTTTAAAAAAATCACTGTCTTGGCAATCCAATTTGTACAACTTATTAATTCACTGCTTTTTTTTTTTTCCTCCTGCATCCTATTTCTTTCCTCATTCAAGACCCTTCCTTGCTCCAATGCAGCAGACCCAACCTGGCTGGTTGGGGAGCTCTCACGCTCCCAGGCCACATGCTCTCTCCCACTGCAATGGTATACATATTGCAAGCAGCTTTCACATCTCCCAGACCGCTGTCCCTTCAGAGCTTCCTCCTCTGCTCACCTTACCTTGCTCCTGCTCATCATGGAGAACAGCTGATGCAGAAAGAGCCACACATCTGTGAGAGGAGCTTTGCTCACACACAAGGAAAGACAGTAGCCCTCTGCAATCCCAGTCCCAGATAAAAACGCGTCTGGAAAAGAGCTGCTGCAGGCCTGGCCGTTCCTTGCACTGACCCGTCAGCAGGGTACCAGGTCTCTTCTCTGCTCACACTTCAGTGGCTGCTCCAGTGTTTCAGAAACTGGGTGCTCCACCATGCTCCTCTTTCTCTGCCCAGCAAGACCTACAGGGAGAATTAAATGGTACAGCAGCCCCGTGGCACAGTCAGCTGCCAGCCCTGGCAGCAGAGCCAGCCGCAGGCACGTATGCCCAACGCCTCACGGCATGTATGGTCACCAGGCACAGCCACTCGCCGAGAGCTGGCAAGCAGGGCTGCTTTGGTCCTCAGCCCACTGCCACAGCAAACCAGCTCTCCTCCAGCTTCCACCTGCTCAGAGAACTCCAGCAGAGAGCCAGCAGAATAACCAGCTTTTTTCTCTGCACATGAAGGCATCACCTCTGGATAAACTGCTGTGGGGATCCCTGGTGACAAAGCAAGTGGTGATGATGGTTTTGTTCTCTCCCACTTCAGCTCTGGCATGGCTGCAGGGCCCAAAGGGTGCCCCCATACTCCTGCCTGTTGATACCAGATTTTCAGAGTCATCTCAGCTTTTGTTCCCCCAGGATTATTCTCTCTCGTTTTCACCTTCCCGCAGACTGCAGCAACTTGCTTACCAGTTCCCAACCAGCTGGGACACGCCTGACACTGGACCGACTATCAGAGCAAGGTACTTTATTTCAGCTACAATTCCCAAACTAAAATAATACTCTATTGCTTCCTCCAGTCCCCTTAAAAACCTGATTGTAGGGTGAGAAAGATGTGACTGCATGGCACCCAGCAAAACGAGCTGGTCATGAATTAGGATCCTAAGGTACTATTCACCAGGAAAAAAATCCAATGCCTCCTTCTGAATGCCAGACAAAAGAAAAAAAATAATTTGGCACCTGAAATCTAAGAATAGCCAAACTGCCTCTCAGCGTGGCAGTAATCTATATTCCTCTTCACCACAGAAAGCACATAAGCACGCAGCAATAGACATGGAGTCAAACACACCACAAAAAACAGAGATACATCTCAGAGGCACCCTAGGAAGGGCATAAAGCTCGTAGGGCTCACCAAGCCTACGGGGACATCGTGGCTCATGCATTGTTTAAGCAGCATCAAGAAAGATGTCTGAGATGTTATAATAATACACTGTTACTCAGCCCTAATTCCCCAGCTGCTGTCCCTGAAGTAACCCCATTGTTTATATTACCAGGAGGGAGCCAATTGCAAATCCAACCACATTTCCTTCTGAAGGGAAGACATTTCATCAGAGATGCAGCAAAACATCCTTATCTGACTTGTGTAGCAAGAGATTTCTTTAAAGAAAGTTCCTCTCTCCAGCGACACCTCCCTCCTGCCCAAAGGTGAGAGAAGTACAGGAAGGCGTGAAGAGAAGCAATGCTGGATAGTCCATCAGAGGAGGGTGCCGAGATTCAGTCCCTTCCAGCTACCCGGCTAGAATTCAAACACTGTTAATAGGAGGCAAAGGAGAGCAATGCAGCACTTCCTTCCGGCCTTTCAGATCAACGAACCTCTCCCAGGTAGCAGACAGTCTGGCCCATCAAAAGGAGACAAGAATCAGAAATGAGACCCATTTGTCATAAAATTTCCAGATATGAGGAACCAGGCTGAATTTGTAACAGGCAGAGATGCTGTCATAACACAGTAGCAGCTGGAAACTCCAGTCAGGTGAAGGTCAGGGCTGCTTGGCATCCGTTACAGTCACAGACCTCTCAGAAAACCAAAAAGAGCAAAGGACAAACACTTCCCCTTGGCAAGCTTGCTCCTGTCCAGCTGGATACGACAGGCCTTGAAAGTTGGAAGCTCAGTGGGGTTGGCTGCAGAGAAACAGGGAGGAAAATGGAGATACAGCAGAAGAAAAAAAGTTAATCTTCAAAAACAAAGTGTTTTCATTCATCTCATTGGTCACCAAGGTAGCTCCAGCTATGACTTGTGTTCTGGGACTGAAAGGAAAATGCTCACTGGAGCTCTAGAGAATTGGAGTCACTTACACATCTTCTTTCTACTGAGTTACAGCTCACATAAAAATGAGGGTGGCAAGCCCTGAAGGTGCCCTTCAGCCACATAAAGGGAAAAGTGCTGCAAAAGACAGACTTTGACAAAACATGATCCAAATGGGGACACATTCAGCATCCTTTGGGGTACATGACAGCTGTGCAGACAATCATCCCGACAGCTCCAGGCAGGGTTTGGGAAGTGGCTTCTGCTCAGATCCATTCAGCGGGTAAGAACAAGAGGAAGCAAAGGGACTGGTGTTACACTCAGATTTGAGTATTTCCCATTTCTCCTATCAAATCTCTGCAAAAGCAGTAGTTTTCCACCTCCCCCCTTGGACATCTACAAGGATCAGCAGCTGGAAGCCCCTTACTACCGCCAACCCCAGCACCCAAGGACCTGCCATCTGTGCTGCAGTCTGCCTTTTGTACTGATTTGTTAATTTTTTGCCCTGATTGCACGCCTCGGGCAGGCGACAGTTGCTTTCTGCAGGACTTAGAGGAGGGAAGTTTTACAGTTTGGCTGCTGCCAACGCACAGATGTTACAGGCTGGGTCACGGCAAGGTGCTAAAGGCCTTCAGAAATATTGCAAAGCATTAATTATGTTCCCGCAGCTGTTCTTTAACCCTCGCGCACATCTCCCCTCTGAACAGGAAATCAAAGCAGAAGGCTTTGAAAGGAAGCAAATCAGAGACTTTAAAGGTTAAAAGAAACAGCACTCTACAAACACAGGTTTTTTTAAAAGCTGCTTCTCCCTGCCATTTGCTTGAACGCCTCCTCATCTCCCACTTGGTGCAGCACTGAACTCCAACAGCACCCAAGGAGAGATGGAAGAGGGCACCCAAATCCTGACATATCACGGAGCACATCTCAGCTGGAAGGTTGACCCATGGGCATAGAAATGCTTTTTCTCACAAGACTGGAGGGAATGGCTTGCAGGATAGAGTTAACCAACCCTCTTGTCTGTGCAGATCCAGAGATGAGATCTAAAAGGGGTTTCCCTGGTCAGAAACTGTACTGAGCCGGGGAGCAAACCTCTCAGACACACCACTGACCAAACTGACCTGCAAAACCAAGCTCAGAGCTTCTCCCATCCCTGCTACGGAGGCCAGGGAATGCCAAGCATCAAGATAGCATTCAAGCAGGCTTACCTGGAACAGCGCTGGGAGACATAGGGACCCAACAATCTCCTGAACTCGCTTCACATGCTTCAGCCCCTTGACGCCCACCCAACATGCCCCCCAGAGTGAAGCAATCTGAAGAGGACCTACACACAGTTCCCTGGGCAATGGGAGCATTGGAAAACCTGTAGCTACTGCTGAGAAAGCAGGTCCGTCTCTATGGCACGGTTGCCACTGTGGGAAAGCAGAACCGCTTTGTAAAGGAGGTCTGCATCCAGATTTCTGAGCCCTGCTGAACATTAGGACTAATGAACGCCGACACAACACCAGGGCAGCCATTCCGGTCCAAAAGATGCAGCCTACCTGGGGAGATATCTCCATGCCCTGCAAACCATGGCTTCCTGCAGGGAAAGTCTGCCCATCGCTAATCTGTACACCAGCTGCAAACTGAAGCCCCAGCTCAAACACAAGCATTCACGAACGTGTCTGTATCGGCAGGGCTGCAGCTGTGGCACAGGGCCATGAGTGGTCTGACGAAACCCACCAGGCTGCCGAATGACTTCTCCCTCCCCCATTCCTCCTGCTTTAAGCTGCAGTCAAACAGAGCACAACTCCTTTTAAGACTCGCAGATGTTGTGTTTCTGAATCATCTGGCCGGGTGGCTTGTGCTGGTGAGAGGAAATAAGATTGTCACTGGAATCTTTTGCGCTGCAGCTCTCCGTTCACAATAAGCTCCCGCGCACTCATGGGCTAAATAACTTTTTATGCTAGAAATGAAGTAGGAGGGGACGAAAAAAAATACAAGGACAATAACAGCAAACAAACAAGCAGAGACTGAGGTGATGGAAAAGCAGACAGAAAAAGCTACGCTGTTGTGCCTGGACACACATCCCACACAATGGCATCTTCCAGCAGCTTCCACATTTAAAAAGGCAGAAAATAATAAAGACTAAGTTTTGACTGACATCTTCTGGACATGCCTTCAGCTGGGGATCCTTATGACACAGCACGCTGGCCAGGACTTGAACTTCTGCATAATGGCCCCAGACAGCTACTGATACCCTCAGCTGCTGCCAGCACAAAAGTTGGCTCCATTGCAGCCTTAGGAGCTATGAGCTCTAAAAATAGACCAAAGCACAGGTCTTGAAAGGGGATCCGCAGCAGCAGTAAGCACTCTGAGCCCCAGGGCCACGTAACACCAGACTGAGCTCCCCTGACAGCCAGAGGTCAAGGAGCTTCCTCCAGGTAGCTCACGACTCTCATCCCAGGTGCCCAAAGAGGATGCAAGTCCTCCCACATCAAAGCAGTGGGTGATAGCCTTCCTATCCTAAAGGGACACCCCACAGGGAGGGCACACAGCCATTTCGAGAGGGAATTGGGGATCAGCAAGGGTCACCCTAACTCAAGCTCACAGCACTCCCTCGGTCCTCACGCGCTGGGCTTGGCCTTGCCTTCTGTGGGTAGCTGGGGGTGGGCTGACACCAGATTCCCACCAGGATGGACCAACAGCCAAACAAAATCAGATTGAAGGCTTTGCGGGAGCAGTGTTCGTGTTCGACATTTCTGGAAATTCCTATTATGCTTAAATATCAAGCAAGGAGACAACATTTTTATCTACCTAATAGAGCTCTTCAGACCGCACGCAACCACGCGGCCTCGCCTGGCTATTTTAAAACAACGTTCAGCTGAGACTTTTGTTTCCAACAGAATAATTTAACACCGTGCTCTCGCAGAGTACTTTCACCCCCAGATATCAAAGCGGTCTAGAAAAGGCTACACCAATTTTACAAACCAGAGCGGGGGGGTGAAACGCAGCAACACGACTCACATCACCGGCGATCCCAGGAGCAGAAACTCCTGCCAGCCCAAAACAGCCCTCAGCAGGGATGGGCAGAGAGGCAGCCTCTCCAGCAGCCTCTCCCAAACAGCAGCTTTCCTCTTTCTGCTTATTCTTCCAGCATTTTTTTTTTAATATATATATTTTTTTCCCCCTGAGTCCAAGTTAGTTAAATTTCACAGAGGGGCTGACGTCTTCTGCTGAAGATGATCCCACCGGTGTTATTGTCTGGCTGCCAGCCCCTGGGAAACAGGCGAGGCACGAGGGCGGCTGCTGTTTTTAACCAGAGGCCGCATCTGACTGGAGCGTTCGGGGAGTTAATGAGCACTGCGCAGTGCGAGGGAGGGCTGGAGATAGCAGAGAAGGCTTTATTTTTGTATTTCATTATTTTTATAAGAAAAAATAAGCTAGGGACCTTAAGAGAGGCATAAAGAGGATTTTTTTTTTTTTTTTTTTTAAATAGCAGAATTACAGGTTTGCAGCTGGGAGAGCCTGCTGTGCCCAGAAGTAAATAGAAGGGAGGTCCCTGGGTCTCCACGGAGGACATTACAGGTGACCTTGCTCTTCTAGGTCTCAAGAAAGTCTGTAAGGGAGACACCCCTCATAATGTATTAGTAGGTCCTGCTGTGTGTGGAGCTGCAGTCATGGTCAGACTGGGAAAGCTCTGACCATCTGCAGTAAGGGCCACACACATTCTCCCCAGCTGCTTAAGGTCCACCTCATCTTCTAGAAAACAAGACCTGCACTAATTTGCAGGGTACAAGGAACAGACCACACCAGCCATTCCTGCTGACGTGAACCCCACGGTATTCATGTACACACACTACAGCCTCAGAGGAGGGTCCTCTGCAGCTCACCCCATCCACCCAGCCTCATCCTAGACACAGGATGGGTCTGCATGATGGACCTTCTCTTGAGGGTAACAATCTCCAGGCTGTCCCAAGGAGTCTGGGCACCCTGGGAGCTCCCTCTCCAGCTCTGAAGGGGACTCAGGACACTCGGTGGGTGCTCAGCACCAGGCAAGTTGAGGCCAAATCCAGTAGTCTCTAGAAAAGATGGACAGAGTCAGCAAACCTGACACTATTCCCGTTAAAGCAGCAGGGAAAAGGTTAAAAGAGAAAATTTATGGGCATATATCTCTGCCAGAACCACCAGGTGATCATGTGTACACATTTCTCTACTCTAAGACCTAATTTTCCACCATTTCCCTTGATTTGCTGTTCCTTTTCTCCCATTTCCTTGATTTAGGGCCCAATTATTTCTTGTCCTCTTGCCAGTGAAACAGAATATTTCATAAGCACTCCTGCCGTCTCTCCCAACAACCTCCCTCCTTTGGATGCTGGTTTCAATGCCTGACTCACGCCTCATGTTCTGCAAAATTTAGAGTATTTTAGTGAACATCTAACAATGATTTTACCATTTTCCACAGTGATGCAAATGGGATTTGGCACCAATGAGCTCACTGCTGGAATTTAAGTGAGTCTGTGGCCCCCTCAGCTCTGGCACATCTTTGCAAAACAGTCCCTGGGGATTGTCACCTGGGCAGAATTTCCTCCTGATGAGACTATGCCCTTCTCTAGGGATGAGCCACATGCCCTGGGCTGGGATAGAGAGAAAGGCAGACAAGTCACCTCTGTAGCTCATTTAGTTCCTGACCAACACAGATACATAAGCCATGACCTGCAAGAGTTGTGTCAGCAAGAGGACTGTGCTAACACAAGGCAACTCCCCGGCTGGACCACATCACTCCCTCAACACAGCTGCATGCCCATGGAAGAGCTGGGGACCACCATCCACACACAAGCATGTCTGAGGTCTGGACCTTCTCCTTAATGATACAGATAACAAATTTTGCCCTCATTAAAAGGAAATGTAAAGAGTAAGAGGATGGGGGGAAGGATAACACCTGTCCCTGGTGGGTCCCCAGTCTAAACTTCTAAGCATAATCAAATCTTTCAAGTGGTTCATCACACTTGGCCCACCCCAAAACTGCAAAGGACAGACTGAGTTCTGTCAGCACGCTGAGCACCAGCCTTTGGGAACAGTCCCAGGTAAACACTCTCCTGTTCCAGTAAAGCAATGGTTTTACAATAGCTTTCCATCCTTCTTCCTCTTCCCCGCCTGATCACAGCACACAGCATTTCTATAGCATCCTCCTACTAGTTCTCATAATCATATCCAAATCTGCCACAATACAAGACAACCACAAAAAAAGACAGTTAAAAGTGCTATTTCAATACTGCTAACCTCTTTCAGGGAGATATATCCATAAAGCTAGGTGAGGAGAATTAGGGGACCGACAGCACAGATCAAATTAGAAGTTCCCTAGACTCTGAGCAGGGAGAAAAAGCTAAAGTTTGCTCCAAATCAAAGGGAGCAAGGACTCAAAACTGGGTCTCCTGTATTCTGAACTCATGTCTCAGACACTGGTGACCTCTAATTTCCATGACCATCAACTGCTTACCTCTACCCGCACAACACAATTCCTTTCACCATTTTTCCCCCCCTCAGAAAAAAGGAAACAACTCACTGGATATGAAGCCTTTACATCCGAATGCACCTGGAAAATTTCAAACCCTTGAAAGCTGCAGCAAAATGAGGCTGTGGATCAGCTGGAGAGGGTCCAGAGAAGGCCATGAAGATGATCAGAGGGCTGGAGCACCCCTCCTATGAGGACAGGCTGAGACAGTTGGGGCTGTTCAGCCTGGAGAAGAGAAGGCTCTGCGGACACCTTATTGCGACCTTCCAGTGCCTAAAGGGGGCTACAGGAAAGATGAGGAGAAACTCCTTAGCAGGGTCTGTTGTGATAGGACCAGAGGTAATGGTTTTAAAACAGGAGGAGGTAGATTCAGACTGCACATAAGGAAGAAATTTTTTACCATGAGAGTGGTGGAACACTCACACAGGTTGCCCAGAGAGGTGGTGGATGCCCCATCCCTGGAAACATGCAAGGCCAGGTTGGACGGGGCTCTGAGCAACGTGATCTAGTTGGAGATGTCCCTGCTCACTGCAGAGGGGGTTGGACTGGATGGCCTTTGAAGGTCCCTTGCAACCCAAACTATTCTATGATTCTATATCCAGCGAGGGGCACCTCCAGTGATTCTAGTCCTTCCAGTACCTGGCAGTAACAAGGAGGAAAGATCTCGGGCATCTGGAGAAGATCATGAGGAGGGGATAGGGAAAGGTACTCTGTCCTAGTTATTTTGAGCTCTGCCTGTTCTCTTCACCCAAGCAGACAATTGCCACAGCACATGAAGTGTCCAAACCTGGCTCCATGCTCAGCCATCACTGATAGGGTCGAGTGGGCAAAAGAACTGGACACAAGTTGGGAGCTGAAGAGCCCTATCAGAAACCAGGCCCTAAAGCATCACGATGGGAAGCCATAAGAAGGTTAAAGCAACATTCACACCCCCCAAAGGGGACAGCAGGATCTGGCCTTCACTCCCACCACCACCGCTGCGGGCAGCTCGTTCACGCACTTCACAGAGCCTGGAGGACGACTGTGTCATGCAATGCTGTTTAGCCACATCAGACTTCTTGCCGCACTCTTACGGGATCGGGCAACTTCTCTCCAAAACACTTTCTAAAATAATTGACCACCAAGTGCCACAAGAGTGAGAACACTTTGGTCTTTGGTAAGGAGCAGAAAACTAGCCGTGGCTAGAAACAGCAAATAAGAAGAGAAAAACAAACGAGGAGGAAACATGAGGAAGGCTCTGCACAGCGCCTTGTACAAAAGCATCTCCTCTTCCCCACAGGGGGTACATAAGACAAGACCCTCTATTTGCAGTATGCCCGGAGAAAGGCTTTTGGGACCCTGCCTATCACTCTGTGGGGCATCAAATCTTCTCCAAGGATCAGCCCCGCCAAAATGCACCTGCAGCTTGGGGAGGTTTGGGGACGGGTTATCCCCAAATCTGTAAGATCCAGAACCCTTAGAGGATGCTAACCAGGTTAACGTCATTCCTCTTCAATAACTTGGTCCGATCAGCTCTGCCAGCTGTTTTGGCCTGGGGTTTGCTAGATTTGTGCCACTTTTAATTCATCACGTGGCTGTGGCTGGCTGGAAGCATCACCTCCAGGGGAAGCTGACTCACCCTCCGCACGCTGTTTTCCACAGGGCCAGCTAAGTCCTGTCCAGCAGACCAGCTTCCCCTCAAGTTACCCGTCAATCCAGCACAGGCTGGACAGGCCCCTAAAGCTAGAACAGTTCATGTTCCTGGCAAGTACCATGGCAGGGCTTAACTCCCCTGAAAAGTATTGGAAATAGTAAAAGCTGACCATTAGGGCAGTTTTATATTGGATAGAGATATTCTATGTTGTAAAGCATGTTTGGAAGGATCATTACGCTCCCTCCGTTGTCCTTCCTCAGAGGAAAGAAGATAAATGTCTAGCCAGTTGTTCATAGCCCAGGGCAAGGGAAATACAACATCATCCCTAACAGCCAGCAGAAGTTCTGGAGAGCACAGGCACGCAGGGACTCCACTCGGAGACTGCACGACTGGCTTGCCCAGCGCTCCACCAGCACACTATCAAATCCAAACCACCTCTGGCAAGTCTGCTCCAGAGCCTTCGTACCACTCTCCCAGCAGCCCGGGTGCTGAGATGTTAGGGAAACAGGCGCTCGTTAGAGAGTCTAGCCCTGACCCTGAGCAAAGCAGCACTGCCTCGAGATAAGACTGCAGCACACAAGGAGCACAATGCCTCTGTGTGGTTACTCTGCTGCCGAAAGAAACCTCTCCCATTCAATTTGACCATTATACGAGCACAGGGAGGAACTGCGTGTGGTCCCTGGAGAGCTCACCAAGCCAGTGTTTCTGTTGGAAATGGAAGCCTGTGCACCAGAATCTAAATATGGCTTTAAAAAATAAAATCAGCCTCTACTCCATCCGAGCAAGAGAAAAGTCTTCAGAGGGTAAACCAAGACAGGAATGTTTGCTCAGATTTATGGGGAGGCTGAATAACAACTTGGAGAGGTCTGAACCAAATCCATCCCTTGCATGGAAGTGTAACTACATAACTCCAAAGTGCAGCTATAGCTTCCTCGCAAAATCCCCAAAAGAAGAGATGAGGAAAGGGCCCTTAATGACCTTCATCAGTGACTTAAATGACAGCACACAGCGCACACTCTGCAAATTTGCAGAGGATACCAAACAGAGGAAGGGGTAATAGACCAGATGGTTGCCATGAAGATGATTAAGGACTTTGAGCATCCAACATACAAGCAGAGGCTCAGAGCACTGGGATTGTTTAGTCCAGAGGAGACAAGGCTCAGGGGGATCTTATCCGTATGCATAAACACCTCATAAGAGACAATAAAGACAACAGAGTCAGGCTCTTCTCAGTGGTAACAGGCATAAATTGAAATACAAGAAATTCCCTTTTAAATGCAAGAATTTTTTTTACTGTAAGGACGATCTCACACCTTAACAAGCTGCCCAGAGAGGCATCCACCCTTGGAGGTATTCAAACACTGACTGGACGTGGTCCTGGGCAGCCTGCTTCAGTCGATCCTGCTTTGAGGAGGCAGGCTGGACTAGATGATCTCCAGAGGTCCCTCCAACCTCAGCTATTTCGTGATTCTGTTGTATGCAAGATTCAGGGTACCCTATTCTGATCCTGGGAAAGCAGGAATATGGTTAGGGCCACAGCAGATCTTTTATTTCTTGTCCCACCTCATCTGATTTTTAACAAAGGTTCAGATTCAAAGAGCTCTGGCACTCTCCCCAAAAGGAGCTGTTAAAAATATTTATAGGCTTCAGCCTTCGAAGAGTAGACATCCACCAGAGATCAGATTTTCCATTCATCCATGGGATGGAGCAGGGGCAGCACAAACCCTACAACATCCAGGGTCCTCAAAATGCTAAAATATTTCCCAGCCCTTTCTTTGCTAGACTGGGGCAAAAAAAGACAGCACAGAAGGAAGATGAAACTTGGTTTACTGGACCCTCCTAATCAAGCTCTAGTGCCTAGGATCAAAGATTACTTGATTAAAATCCAATTTCAAAGCTTATTAATTTTTGAATGAGAAATGCCGCTTTGGTGAGCTTACTCTGGCAGGCTATTTCTGGCTTGGCAGAAGTGGCTGGCAGGGAAAAACAGCTCTTTGCTTATCTGCACCCAGCTTCCACCCAGATGAGGCAGGAGAATTTCACCTCCCCAGAGGACTTTAAACAAAGACTAAGTGAACAAAGGGACTTCCCTGAAGCAGGCTATTAAAACTGGCTGGGCATTTCCCCGTTGTGCCACCACAGCTCGATTGAAAGCCCCACAGAGGAATTGCATTGCATTTCTAAGCCACTCAACATTCACTTCCTTGTAAGAGATTCTGGTCAGACTGGTAACTGCCAGCTCTGTGACGAGCTCTCTGAGTACCTTCAGCTCACGTCCTCCGTGCCCAAGTGCAGCAAAGAACGGAGCTAACTCACAAAGGACAGAGGTCCTTACAGCAGCTGTACCACCACAAGCAGCTCCGTCCCACCGCACAAGGGGTGCAGTACCCTGCCTGGCCCCACTGGCCAAGAGACACGGTGAGCCAAGCTGAGATCTGTTTGTCACAGGGTTTTATCCTGAGGTTTATAAACCTCAGTCCTAACCTGAGACCCCTCCAAGGCCCCTAAGTACGGTTTAAAGCATGCAGGATACAGGGTGGAACTGTGTCCTGGAGCTTCAGGGTTGAACACTTTCCTTATGCTAAGGACAAACGGGGGGTTAAGCATTGCCCTTTGGGAAGCCAGTTCATCCCATCCCCTCCTGTTTGAACTACACCTCACAAGGCTGATTGCAGAGTTTCCCGGCTTCTCCCCTCTTTCCCAGGCACAGCAACCCTAAAGATGAGAACTGCAACACACGATTCCATAACAAGCTTTTCCAGATGCTAAGAACCCATTTTTCTCTCAGGTACACAGTTCTTCAGAACAACTCTCATCCAGGGAGACAGCGTCTAAGGTTGTCTGTGCCCAGACAATGAGCTTCACCTCTTCTGCAGAAGGACTGAGTTTATCAGCAGAGTGCAGCAGTTTTCCACATCAGCTATTGACAGGGACTCATCTGTGTGCGGCAAAGGCAGCAACTGTGAAGCACCAAGGTCTCAGTCTCGTCCTGCTCAAAGTGAAACACATGAGGTACTCTCAGAAAGCATCAGAGAAGCAGAGGTTAACATCAAAGTAGGGGGGCAAAGGCCATTCATGCTATTGTACGTTAAAGAGAGAAGGCAGCAGGTAATCTGGGTGACCAAATTTGCTCTGAAGAGTGGTTGGCAACAACTACATGACAAATACCTATCTCGCTGGGAGGCACCTCAGTAGCTTCTTTCCTCTGCCCTGCTCTGCTCCAGGAGTCGCAGACTGCCCAGCACAGACCCAACTCCAAATGGCCACAAGACCAAGAAATGACACAGCAAACAGTAACTTGTCTTTGGTTCAATTAAGTCTTTCATCTTCAACGAAGAAAAAAAGGAAAAGCAGTCTTTTACAACCTGCCTCCAATATATAGATGGGCATGAGGTATGCAGGAGCCCTTCAGAAGGAGTCCTGCGGTAGCAGATCAGGTCCAGGTTTTCAGAAGAGGGAAACTGCTTATTTCCATGCATCCCTTTACAATCCCCAACCAGGGACTCAAGTGCTGGTTCCCGCTGTGCATAGTGACTCTAGGGAAGTCTGGACAGCACAAGCCAAAGACCTTCCCCATCCCTGCCAAACCAGACAGAGCATGCAATGATGGGGAGAGGAAAGGGTACAGTGGCATACCTCACCCATACACGCGGGCACCCAGCAGCACACAGCTGGGATCCAGTCTCTGAGACCAAGCCCATAGAAAACTCTGAATATACAAAAAAATATTAGTACAAAAATGTAGTATAGTACCTCCCTGTGGATGGTGAGGCAGCTACCCCACTGGGGAAAGAGCAGGTGAGCACATGTTCCTTCCCTTAGGAGAGACCATGTAGAGATTGGGACAGAAAGATAGGAAGTTTTTTGCTTTTTTTTCTCCTATAAACGACAGGTTTTCGCTTGTACTACCTCTACCACCAGGGTCTGGCCATCCTATTAGCAGCCCACTGCACCACACTAGCCAAAATGGGTAAGAGTCCTCATGCAGCCTGGGCCAGGGCCAGAAAGTCAGCAGAGGGTTTGCAAACGCAACCCAAGAACTCCAGCCACACGCTCCCAAGCCCAGTAACCCTGCTCTCTCTCGCAAGCCATGCTGTGTTACATACTCCAGCAGCAAGTGACAACTGAGCTGCGAAACAACACTCGGAAGCGAAGACAGCACCGGATCACCCAAGCAAACACTGAGGAGAGGTGACAGTAACAAGGAGGGTTATGTTTAGCCTCACATCTGTGCTGTTTGGAGGCTCTCTTCAGGGCGGGGGTAGAAATCTTTAGAATAAATCTTTTACTTGGAAAACATCCAGCCTGTTTTCCTGGATGCACCTGCAGGAGCATCAGCACAAGGAGAATTTGGGGAAAGCAGCCATCTTTGGGGCAGATAAGCATGCTCCTGCTCCACTTGCCTGGCTGTCTCCCCAGGATCATCTTGCAGGGCAAGGAACAAAGCCCTGCGCTGCCTCCATTTCTCACAGCCTCCCCTCCTACAGCAGGGGGAACTAGCTCCATCCTTCCCTGAGCTCTTCCATCCAGGCAGGAACTGGGAGCTACTGGTGAAGGTAGCCCAGTGTGGAGGACATGTAAAGTCACTGAATCTGAGTCTCAGTCTGGAACTAGCCACTTCATACATCTAGCCGCCAAACATCACAGAGCATACCTGCACCTCCTCCAAAAAGCACCAGTGCTTCCTTCTCTAGCCTCATTCAGCCCCACCACACCTGGTCCTGGGTCACATCCTACTGCAGCAGCAAATGCTAGCAGAGGAGTAGAAAGGCACAGGCTGTTTGCTCAGGACCAGCGCAAGCACACATGGTTGCAAGCACATTCCCACCTAGTCCTCCAGTGTCCCAGCATCGATCAGGAGCCAGCACACCATGCCAGGAATAAGATCCCTCCCTGCCCACTGCCCTTTGGTCCCAAGAAAGCAACTCAGTTAAAATTTCAGGCAACCAACCATGCGGGGCCACATAATCCAAGTCCCAACAGGCTTGCTAGGGAAATTTCCCCATTACTGCTTCAGGAGCAGGTGACAGATCTGAGCCCCATGGCATTACAGGTGGTTGCAAATCTCATTTCCTTCCCCAAAAAACTAGGCATGTTTCCATCTGCCTTGACCCCCTTGCACCCTGCCTAAGGATGGAGCGACTGGCTGGGAGATGAGTTCAAACCCCACTAAGTGTTCATCCCGCACCTTCAAATCAGAAATCCAAACCTCTAATTTAGTTCATCCTGAAGTCACTTAAATGTAAGCATCACTTCTGGCCCTACTACATTGTTATGGTTGCAGGTATTGTAATTGTTGTACTAACAGCGCTTTTGCTGCAATTATGAATACACAAACTCACATGCCTAGATATGTGCAGGCACGCATCCACACATGCTCACTCCTCTGCCTCTTGAGAAATGAGTCCGTTCCGCTTTCTTCTGCTACTGATAAAATATTGATTAGGGAATTTGAAAATTTGAAATGATTTAGGAGTCCCTGGATGGGAAACGTAATGTACTGTGCCGGTCGCATTATGAGCCATCCATCACCTGTCAGCAAGCAGCAAGAAAGTGACAGAATCAATACAAACGTGTCTGAAGATGGGTTTAACTCATTTTTCTTCCCCCTTGGGCAATGGCTGGAGTATCCCAGCTGGAGGTGAAGGAAAGCTTGGTAGCTAACACCAGGCCAACCTCAATCCACCCAAAGTGCAGGGGGGTTAACTCCTTCCTCAGCAATCCAACCGCACCAGGGCCAAGAGCCAAGGTGAGCGACCTCAGCTGCACTCCCCGGGGAGCACAGCCAGGCCAGCCAGAAATTGCTAATTCAGACCCTAAGGGCAGCATTGAGCTGGCCCCTTGTCAACACAAAGCCGTTTGAGATGGTCCAGGGTACCAGAGACCTCCAGGTGGGTCACAGCACTTGCATGGCTCCTACTGAGGCTGCTTCGACTGACTTGGGCAGCTTTTTATTTGTCCCTAAAGCCTCCCACAGCTGGTAAACATTTTCCACTCCTGCCTCTCCCAGCACACATTACCCCGTGGCACACTCCCAGAGACCCACATACCATTACTCTGCTTTCAGAGGGACCAGGCAGCACAGTACGTATCCCTGCCTTGCTTCCCTACCCATCGCTGCCACGCACATCCTCAGCAGCGACCTCCCTCTGCATCACCCACCTTCAGTCAGCACAGCCTGATCCAGCTTCTCGTTACACCACAGAGCTTGTTCCTCAAGTATCTGTTGTTCCTACTAGGTTTAAGAGTTTTAAAATTAAAAAAAAAAAAGAAAAAAAAAAGAGAAGGAGGGGGCAGAATCCATCTGTAGGGTGATATATCGTCCTCTCGCACTTTGCAGATGGATTCAATTGGCCTGTGATCCTATTTTGCAGATTCCCTTGGAGCTCTGTAATTCATCCTGCAAGGTATTTCAAATGAGACCGGACAGAGCGCCGGAGAAATGATAGGAGCAGAGTGCCCTGCCTCGCTCCCCGGGAGCGGGCAGGGTGACCAGGCAGGCTATTGCTCATGTGTTTAAATTAGAGTTAATTATTCCGAGGGCACGCTGCAGGAGGTGATGGCAGTACGAGGGCAGCTCAAACAATATAAGCAGAGCAGCCCAGGCCCAGAGAGGCCGTTCCCAAAAGCTGCTCAACTCAAGCCTGCCCGCTGTGGGCTACGCATGGGAGGAGCATTAAGACTGGCTGAAAAGCCTGCAGCGTGGGATAAGGGGTGGAGCAGGGATGCTCCACAGCACAAGATACCTTTTGACCTGCCAACCATGGGGTGCAAGACCCAAAACTCACTTGGGTGGGAGCGGCAAGTCTCAGCCCTTGACTGCCACCTCCCAGCACCTTTCAAGGCTTCAGAGGGGCAGCACTAGCCAACAGCTACAGGAGCAAGCACGCACCTTCCGGGCAGCACTTTTTTTCCTCTGTTCTTTCTGTAAGAGTGAAGCTTCAGCCTTTAGCCAGAGTCAAGCCACCTCCTGTCATGGTTTAACCCCAGTCAGCAACTAAGCACCACACAGCTGCTCGCTCACTCCCCCCACAGTGGGATAGAGAAAGAGAATCAGAAGTATAAAAGAGAGAAAACTCATGGGTTGAGATTAAAAAAAAAACAGTTTAACAATTGAAATAAAATTAAGTAGTAGTAATAATAATAATAAATTGTAACAAAAAGGAAAATAACAAAGAGAAATAAAACCCCAAAAAAAAGATAAACGATGCAAATGACAATTGCTCACCACCAACAAACTGACACCCAGCCAGTTCTTGAGCAGGAGCCCCCCCCCCAGCCTCCCTCCTAGTTTTATTGCTGAGCATGATGCCATACAGTATGGGACATCCCTTTGGTCAGCTGGAGTCAGCTGTCCCGGCTGTGTCCCCTTCTAATTTCTCATGCACCCTCTGCCCACCCACTTGCAGGGCAGTGGGAGAGGAGCAGAAAGGCCTTGACTCTGTGCAAGCACTGCTCAGCAATAACTAAAACATCCCTGCATCATCAACACTGTTTCCAGCATAAATCCAAAACACAGCCCTGTACAAGCTACTGTGAAGAAAATCAACTCCATCTTGGCCAAAACCAGCACACCACCGTGGCTTTAGGAGGTTCAGCCCTTCTACAGGGTAGCAGTAGAAGCCAGAAGGGTACCACAGCCCAGCTCTGCCATGTCTGCTGCTGAAGGGGCTGCAGGCAAAGCTTATTGGATAAAGCTTTTCCATTTATTTTACTTTTAATTCCATTAAATAGACTGCGAAACCCTTAACATAGGAGTCTCAACTACTGTGTCTGTGCAGTTCACTCCGGATACGTCCCCTCTCCCTTACCATCCCTAATAGACTCTATAAATGGTTTCCAAATCCAGCAGAAGTGGTCTATTTGCTGCCTAGTATAGCATGTAATCTTTTGCAGAGGTGGTATTGATCTTATTAAACCTGCAGCCATTGAGTCCTCAGATGTGTCTCAGCATTCGCTTTCCCGCAGCAAAAGCAGAGCACCTCTTCTAGCCCCGCAGCAACACGCAGGTGACAGCACCAGACTACAGACCCGGAGACAAGACGATCACTGCGTTTCTGAGAACATTTTAACAGTCAGCAGAGCCATGGCTGTAGGGTACTTAGTCAGAAGCAATACTCCACCTCAAAAAGAAATGTCTGAGTCATTTTAACTGTAAAGGACAGAAATTAGGGACTAATTCAGCCCGTAACAGGTACTGAATGCTGAGCCCAGAAGCAGCTCTGCTTGTGGCTAATGGATTTTGCACAGTGAGACTGGCTCAGGGCTCTCAGCTCACTGCTCCAAGACACTCACAAGACTCATTTGCAGCCACCTTGCCAAATTTTCCTCATGCATCCACAAAAGGAGAAACTCATGCGATTATCTGCACAATCCTCTCCAAACAACTAACCCAACCCACAGCACGCAAGCTGGCTCCGGGCGAGAGAGGAGAGACACACAGTGATAAGGCTGCAGGAGGCCAGGCAAGGGAAGAGACATCAAGCCACAAAGCACAGAGGCCTCCAAAAGAAAAGAAATAGACATATATATACATACACAAACCTATATGTGCAGATACTTGAAGCAGCTCACCTTTTTGGAGGGAAAGCAGCACTGTGGTGTGCTGGGAAGATAGAGGTGTAGAGCAGAGTCTAATCAGATGCTTATCTTACAGAGCATCAGCACTGGGTTACATTCCCTGGCTGGCCTGGCAGCAGCATCCAAGGAGAGGACAGATGGCAGCTCCACAGAGCAGCGTTAGGACCATGTCTAGTATCTGTCTTCTAGATGAAGCTCTCGTGCCACCAACTTATAGCAGTCACTGAAGGAGGTTGTGATAAGTGGCCACCACCTGGCCCAGAGGCACTGGGGTGCCAAGCACACGGGAGACAGACACAGCTTCCACCCCTTCAACATTCCTGCTGACCCAGTTGTGTCAGCCTGGCTTGTCAGTCCATCTGTCACCATGCTGGTTCCTGCTGTGGCCTCAGGACCTGCCAAGGTGGCTGCACATGTTGGACTATTTATCTTCTCAGGCTGTTGGGACAAAGGGTCTGACGGCCCTATTAGTTATCCCACAAAGCAGAGTCCAAACACATCCTCAGAGAGGGGGCCAGGGAATAACCCCAGGGAAAAGGGGAACATCACAAGTCGCACAGCTGCCAGCTCCCCGGGCCTCAGGAAAAGGCAAGGCAGCACAGCCTGAGCACCAAAATCCTTGCAAAAAGTACATCGTCATGGAAGCTCAAGCTTTCACTCAGCATCTTCCACCTTTCCTTAGCCAAGAGTAAGTTACCACCATTAATGGGCAGGGATCATCCCCACTTTTTGGACTGACCTTTCAAGCCCTGTCCTGGGATGTCCCCAGGCTGGAAGGTGGGACAGCAGCATTTTAAAACCACATACTGCAGCCTCAGAGCTCTTCCAGGAAGAAGCACAGGCCAACAATCATTTGGGCTAGGACCAAGACAACGCTGTGCCTTCGCTGGACTGGTGTCATGCAGATACAGACTATTCCTGTACCACCTCCAACTAATCATAGCCTTCAAGGCAGCACATCACTGCTCCGGGAACCAGCCACTCACACACACACTGCTGAAGAGAAAGAAATATTGCTACAACAGCCCAAAGAAAGAAGTCATCCGTACCTACACAATGCCCACATGTCCTGGTAGCAGCACTTCAGGACCTCCATCTCTCTCTACCCCAGAAGAAGCAGGATGTACACAGGAGCTCATCAAGGCACTGAAAGAGCCAGGCACAGCAGTCGGGTGACTGAGAAACAGTCCTACGAGTCCTCAGGACACATCAGTGGGAAGCGTTGCTTCAGTAAGATAGCAAACTAAGTGCCCCACTCCCAAACAGAGAGCTCCTCCAGCCAGTACAAGCATTCTCAAGTGACACACACACCCCCAGGCTGTGCATCAAGGCAGCTCCTGACTCCCCCATGTCTGTGCTCGCTTTTGGGTAGGGATCTCCACATGAGTGATTATGAACCAGCTACTCACCATCACCCGAGGCTGTCCACCTGCCCTGCCCACACCTCCAGCAGAGCAGGAACTGAGCCAGCACCAGGTCCAGAATCCACCCCAGCAGCTCAGGACCCAGTCAGGAGCTAGAGATGAGCAAAGGCTTAGTGAAATGGAGCACGTCGTAGGTGGGGAGGAGGGGAGACAGCTCTTTAAGTAAGTCATTTCAATTGCCTTGAGAAAACAGGTTGTTAAAATGATGGAAATAAATGAGTTGTTTGAGCAGCCTCAGAAATGCTTTCAGAGAAAGCTTCCAGGTAGGAATGTTGATTGCAAATACTTATTAACTGCTCCTTCATTATCAAAGAGATGTGATACATATGTTTACACATTTTGAAATGTTTTTATTAATCCCACTTACTGTTAATTCTCTAAACCTGCCCAGAAGAACTGTCACCAAGCAACCCCCTAAGCACAGCCTCAACTTCTGCACAGCCAGGCGTGGGCATTGGAGAAGTCTCTCAAGCATCTGCCTGTTCCAAGGAATACACGTCACCAGCATTAGACCTGAAATGGCTCTTTTGATGACAGCCTCCCAAAAAGAAGGGTCTTGCTTTAGATGGTGCATGGTAGGGTCATTTACCCACCCTTGTCCACTCGTGACAGCCATCAGCCAAGAGACCGCAGGTCCCTCTGATTCAGCCTCCTGTCTCCAACAGCAACTGAGCTTGATGCTAACGGGAAAAGCTGAACAGAAGGTGGAACGTGGAGGTGTTTTCCCAGGACGTTTCTCCAGCTCCCAGCAGCCTGGTGCTTACAAACTCCCAAGCTGTAAATTGCTCTAGGGCTGTATTTAGGCTCATTGTCAAGAGTTATATGCCATGAAATCGCCAAATTCCTGTTTAAAGGTTCGTGATATTTTTGGCCTCCACATATGAGGACAACGAGTTTCTAGGGCTGAAGTACTGCCCCTCTAGACATAGCATGTACTGCTGTTTGGTTTAAACCTGCAGCTAACTATTTTTGGTGGGGAGCTCCAGCTTCTTGCCCTGCAGAAAACAACAAACAATTGCCTCCTCATTATCATCTTGAGTGATTTCATAGGTGTCTCTCAAGTCCTCCTCACTCACATCTTTTCCAAGCTGCTGAGGCCCAATTCTAGGCTATCCTCAGATGGAAGCTGCAACACCATCAAGCTACATAAAGCACAGCTCCCTGCTCCAGCCAACATCTCCAACAGCAACATCAGCCTGCACTGTCCTGGGACAAGGGTTCTCCTCTGGGGCTTCTCACTGGAGCTGTTCTTGCAATGGAGAACCTGAAGGTCTGTTTATTTTAAGCAGGGCTTGAGCGATGCATAGGCAGAGGATGGGTGAGGAGGATCTCTGCCCGTACACAACCGCACAGCCTGCCACAGGCCACTGCTTTAACAAGAGATAAGATTTTCCCCTGAGGCAGCCCATGCCGGAGGGACACAGAGATTGTCACTTCCTGGCCACTTGGGCAGGGGTTTCTGTCCAAAGCAGAAGAATCACGCTGACGGCCAGATCCCTACAGGCTTCCACAGATTCCACCATCCCACTGGAAGCAAAGGGCCCTGCCAGCCCTCCCTCCAGCAATCCTGCCCAGGGACTGCGCTGTTCCAGCTAGAAAGTGCCCGTCAAGTACATGAGAAGCACAGCAATGTCGGTATGGTCTGCAAACTCCATCTGCCACAGAGATCACACACAGCCCACAAACACATTTCTTTTTCAAAAGGAGCAAAGTACTGCCGAAAATGGTGGCGTGCCACCGAGTCGTGGATTCTTCATTATTAGCACCTCGCTTTAAGACTGCACACAGCACAGCTGATGTTTGCAAGAGGAAATGGGAAATATCCTCTCTCTGCATATAGCCATCACAAAACTCTTCATCAGAAGGGTAAAGCCAGCAGAGCTCAAAGCCGATAGGCTCACAGGCACAAACTGGCAGGCACGGTGTATCTGATGGCCGTCATTCCCTGGCAAACACTGCTTATCAGCTCAAACACGGGGGGGGGGGGGGAGGAAAAAAAAAAAAAAAAAAAA
>WHYT01016799.1:570174-615525 GCA_009806455.1 Tetrax tetrax
GCTCCGCCTCTGCCGGAGGGGCGTGTCTAAATTAGCATGCGGCGCGGTGCACGCCGGGTAGAGCCGGCGGCTCACCCTGAGCTAGAAGTGCAGCGAGCAGTCGAGCGGCTATATAGGAGAGGAGCGGGTTCCGGCACCGTCCGGGGGAAGCTCACCGCCGAGGCCACGCACGGGGTGCCCGTCACCCGCGGCCCCGCCTCGGGGAAGGTCTGAGGGAAGGGCCGGTTCCGCGGCTCCAGCAGAGCCCCGCCCGCGAGGGGCGGGTGAGCCACCAGCAAGGAGGGCGGCGCCGCGGAAACACAGGGCCGGTGTCGGGCAGGAGAAGCCGAGCAGGTTTCGGGGGAGCGGGGGCGACCCTGCTCCCGCACGGGACCCCGGCGGATGCTCATGGCCCCGCGGTGCTTTGAGACAGACTCACGGCCGGCATCGCTGAGTCCAATGGGTGAGGTGGGGCACGGCCCTACAACCCAATTCAGACTACTCTCCCCCGGACACCCTTTTATTTCCACACCTCCCCGCCGTGTTACTGTGACTTTAACACCCCCAAAACCAGGAGCAGAGGCAGCGTCCAACCTCCATCACCCCCTCCAAAAATAATACAAACGGCATTTGGGTTTAAAACTGTCCATAAATAGGTCACCACCGTTTATTTCGGCTTTCCACTCACAGCGGGTTGGGGTAGCGGCGCTGGGAAAGCAGTTTGGGTTGCCTGGGTCGAGCAGCAGCAGCAGCGGTGAGCTGGGAAGCAGAGATGGGCATAAGAGGGTTGTAACCCCAAAGCGTAGGACCTGCTGTCCTTGGGACTGAGCCACAAGCATCCCATTTCCCTCCTCCCATCACTGTCCTCCCCCAATTTATTTTATTATAAACACCAAACCCTTATACCCACGGCTGGTATCCCCTATATCCCCCTGCCCGTAGCAGATTGCAGGCAATCTGGCATCACCCCAAAAGTCAAAAGTCATCTCCCCCTCAAAGCCACTCCCCCACAAGAGTGCTCTTACCTGAGACACCTGGACAGGGTTGAAGAGGGGGACTGTCCCCACCAGTGGGGTAGATTCATGTGAGCTGGTCTGGAAGGGATGAAGGAAGAGAAACTTAAAAGCCATTTCCTCAATTTCAAAGCCACCCTGAGCAGAGGTGTCCTGGACCCCCCCTCATCACACACGAATACACCTCCCTCCTCTCCTCACCTGCTCTCCTGCTGACTCCCCACCATCCGCATCCCACAAGCCTTTCATCTCAACGGACACTGGAGTGACAGCAAAGCTGTTTTCACCTTGCATTCCTCCTGGGGCACACGACCAAAAAAACCCGACCCCTTAATTTTAAGAGCAGCAGCTTCTAAAAGGCTGACAGGGAGTGGGGACCCGCACGGCATTTACCAGGGTTTCTGGAGGGAGGCTGAGCTGAAGAGCTGGTCTCAGCAATGACTGGGGCATCTGGTGGGGATGGTGATGTCCGTTCCTGAAACCACATCCACCCATTCAGAACAGAAGCTCCTTGCATGGTGAGAACTTTGCACTAGGTACTACACTGCATTTGTGGGATACTGCTTTGCACCCACGAGCTGCAGGCAACCGAGCCAAGGAGGGGCTAGAGAGTCAGGGCAAGCAACTCCCTGTCACAAAGCTAAACCACCCCAAGAGCTCAAAATTAGGCAGAAGGTTGGACACAAAGCCTGTGTACAGCGTAAGGGACCATCAGGGTCCATGGGTCCCCCTCTGTTCCTCATCTCCTGTTAAGTTTTGGAAGAATATCTCAAAATTTCCTGCCCTGGGACTGTAGATCATTCTCAACCAGGAGAAAACTTCTTGGGGAGGATCTTCACTCCAACATCTGCCTCCACGCCCACTGTCCAGCTGCAGTTGGGGATGTGACACCCCAAAGACTGGGCCAGGACAGGGATAACCATGCATGGCTGCTTCCCTCTCTCTGCTGCTTCCCCGTCCTGGCTGCCCTACACAGGTTTTCCTTCCCTTCAGCTCCTAAAACCTGCTGGAGTGGTGCCACTCACAGCTGCTGCTTTCCGCTCCAGCGGATCCCCAGAGTTTGCTGAGTGCTCAGAGGACCTCCTGGATCAAAGAGGCTTTATAAATTTACTATTATTATTAATCAAGGACTCGCTTCCAGACTAAAAGGGCTCCTGATCCCACTCTGTCCCCTCACAGAGCTGCCACAGACATGAAGAGCTCTGCAATGGCACAGCCCAGCCGCCTACATGAGGATGGAGGGAGAAATAGTGGGTGATGGGAGTGAACGTGTCACCCATCCTTGCAGCTGTACCCTGGATTTTACCCAGGGACGGGATAGCCTTTTGTCCCCTACCTGCAGTCCCAGCGTGGGGGAGTCCGGGGGCGTCTCAGACACAGCTCTGGGAGATGTTTCCTCAGTGGGCTTTGACCGAAACCAGCCAAACCACCTGAATCCAGAGCTCTGGGAAATGGGGGTTGTCACAAAGGAAAACAGTGGAAAGACATGAGAAGGGGAGGATGCCATGGCCACCCAGATGCATGCCAAGAGCAGGCACCATTTTTCCAGGGGCAGGGCAGGCACAGCAGGCCTCAGGGACAGAGAAGCTCAGAGCTCAAGGCTTCAAGCCAGCTCCAGCATGCTCACCTTGTCCTCACCCTTCCTCACTGTCTCCACCGGTGCCAGCTCTTCCGCAGCGTCCTCAGCCACGCTCTTGGAGGAAGGCCGGCTGTCATCCTCCATGGAAACAGTGGAGCTCTCTGAGACAGTGCGAGCCCTTGCCTTTAACTCCTCCTGGCATCAGAGATCTGAGCTGCCATGTGGTGTTCCTGGAGAAGCTTCCCCAAGCTCAGTCTGAGCATCCCGAGGACTCCTCCATGCCAGGCTTAACGGATAGCATCCCTGCGGACCCCCGTCCCTTACACAGCAGACCAGGAGGGATAACACCCACAGCAAGGTGCAGCGGGCAGCCCGTGGTCTCAGAGGTAAGAGACCAGAGAGGGCTACCCTAACCCATCAGGTCCCCCAAGGGGACAGCTAGCACCATGATGGGGGTTTCCGTGTGAGTTAAGTGCATAGAAGGATGAGCCAGCGAGTTCCCAAATCTCCCTGGGACCCCCAATGGGATGGTCTCCTTGACCCCTTCTGACTCACCTGCTCTGCTGGGAGGGATGGCTGCACCCCACCAGGGGACACTGGGGTGCCCTGGTGCTCCTCAGCATCTCCTGTGGAACAGAGGGAAGGACACACTCAGGGTTTGGCCAGAGGAGCTCCCACCATATCTGTCAGAGGTATTTGCAGGACTTCTATCATCCCACTCCAGAGCAAGAGTGCATGGCCAAGATGTCCCCTGAGAGATGCAAAGGCCACTCTGGTCCATGTCCATGCCGGGAGAAAGCCACAAGGCTACAGTGGTGCATCTCACACCTGCCCTGCACTGCTGGACATGAAGCTGGTCTTCCCATCTGGCAGGGAAGTGGCAGCACTGCTGCCAACCCGCGGCTGCCCTCCCTTGCTGCTTTGGGCAAGGTCTTCCAAAAATGAAGACCCCACCTTCCCAGGGCTGCAAGGTGGACACTGCATGCACGGCACCGGGGCAAACATGGCTCCACATCTGGGACAAGTTTGGAGGGATAGAAGGTGCTGGGTGAGGGCACTGCTGGCAGGGAGCAGCATCTGAAGTGATACATGTGCCATAGGGGCTCACACTTTCCTGAGGGACTTCCCATCCCATCCCACTGCTACTAACTGAGGACAGGTGTTTTTGCAGAGAAACAAGGCCAGAGCATTTACCTGCCAGTGGCACCACCTGCAGAGGGGGCTCAGCAAAAACCCCTCCAAGAGGGGAAGCTGGCCCTGGGTCGAGCACAGGGAGCTGTGGCTCTTGCCCAACACCAAGCACTGACGATGCCGCGACCTGAACAGGTGCCAGGGGATGGAGGGACACGTCCTCATGGAAGCTGGGTCCTTGGGGTGGCACAGGCTGGTACCACTGGTTATCTTCACTCCAAGGAAGCTGCTGGCCAGGCTCTCCATCTGAAAAAAAAACAAACACCAAAAAACAAACTGTCATAGTTCAGCCCCAATCGGGACCAGACTACGCAGTCTCTCTCTTAATCCCCTCACCCTCCGAGAGAACAGGGGGAGATGATATAAGAAAAACAGCTCGAGGTTTGAGATAAGGACAGGGAGAAATCCTTAAAGTTACCGTTACGGGCCCTAGGCCCGGCCAAGTCCACCGAACAAAGGGGAGCAACTTGTAGCAGCTTCCTACAGAAGCTACCAGCTTAGGCCCCCCGCTCACTAAACAAAACCAGGACACAAACAAAAAAAACCTAACCCCACACAACAAAATGCCTTGGGAGTTTACTCAAGTGCTTATAATTTCATTGGGGTGTTGCACAGAATTCCTCCCTTTTCCATGGGGGTGAGGAGGGACCCCCCAGGGACCACGCACAGGCAAGGGAGGAGGTAGGGCACAGTGCAGCAGGGGGGACCTGTCAGAGCCTTCAAGGAAGGTCGGCTGCAAAAGACAGGGGGGAACCTCCTGGGAACATACCTGAGGTTGCAAACAAACTCAGAAGGGGAATGCTATGGAAGTAAAGAGACAAAGCATGAGCAGCACACGCCCAGCAGTTCAAAGGAGCCCAGGGCCTCCAGCCTTTTCTTCCACTCCTGCAGGACACCTCGAGCAGGAAAGAAAATTCACCGAGAAGCCACAGCCTTCGTTCCTGCTCAGCAGGAGGACCCACAGATGAGTTTCTTGCTTTAGGCAGATTTATTCAGGGTTGGATTTTTATGTTTGAAAGGCAGGTTGAGCAAGTGGGGTTTGTTTTATTTAACACACAGACACATTGCTCTGTCTGATGTTAGACACGGTGCAGGCAGCATGCTGCCTTTGGTCCTAGATGCACGTCCTGCTTGTTCCAGCTCTGCAGCCTCCAGCCAGAAACATGCTGGGCACTGGGAAATTTCTCTTCCATTGTCATGAGACATGGCCAGGCAGGACCCAGACCACCTGGGTCTGAGCCTGGGAACAGACTATGGCACCTCTTGGATGCGGTGCTACAAAACCCTTTGCTTTGCCTGCCAGCATCCCCTCCAGCCTGCTCATGGTTGACTTTGCACCCATGAGCTGGTCCCACATGGCCTGGAGATGCTTGCAGCAGCAATGAGATCCACAGGGAGGAGGATGGATGCTCAACTCCCAGCAAGCTCAGCCAGGGAAAGTCAGGGAGGAAAGCCCAGGGTGAAAGGACAAAGAGCGAGATTGCTGTGACTGTGTGGATGCCAGCTTGGCACCTTGATTCAGGTTCTGTCTTTCCAAGATGGATGAATTCAGCACCAAACTAGCTTTCCCTGCGTGCAGGTCCCTCAGATGGTGACCCTGGATGGCCTTCTCAGTGAACAAAATGCCAGGCATCAGGAAAGTGAGCTGCAGAAACCACATGGAGCAGACCTGGCCACCCAGAGAAGCCATCCCATCATATCTGTGACTTTTTTCCAGGGAAGGATGATTATAGCCTCAACCCTGATAGCAGCAGAAGGCAATCAGGATTGATGATCCTTTTTACTGCCTGGGAGAGCTCTTTGAAGAGGAATTTGGCAGCAGCAGGGAAAGCTGATAGGAAGAAATGGCTTGGAGAAATTTGTCATGTTTCATCCTGTCTGCAACTAGCCTTTACTCTCCACCCATTGTTGCCAGCATTCCCAGCAGAAAGCTGGATCTGAGCAGGCAGTGAGGAGAAGTGGGCTGTGCTGGGGCATCCTGCTGACAGAGGCAGTTGTGAAGCAGCACTGATGGGTAACCATCAGGTAACCATCCCCTTACTTCTCCTCAGTGGGACATCTGGATGGACACACTGGCCGGTGAAGGAAGGGAAAGCTTGACGGCTGCCCAGGGGAAGCTCACATCCCTTATCTTGATGTCTCTTAACCCTCTGGGTGGACCAGCATGGGAAGGCACTCTTGGAGTCACCAAGAAGCAAAGAGATGATGCAGCCCAGGATGCAGAAGGATGAGCTCCTTCCCAAACCTTTTGCTCTGCCAGTGTGAAATCCCCTTAGTTTAGCTCCAATTTGCATCCTTGTAGGATTTCCTAGGAACAGGGCCATCTCCCCGAGACCTGGCCGGGAGGCGCATGCTTCCTCCAGCCGCCCACCTCCAGCTCCCTTCTGCTCCCACAGCACCCACAGGGACTCCTGAAGCTGCAGTAATTATACCAAATTACTCAGACCTCATATGAAAGACACAAGCATCAACCCCTCAGTTTGCAGCCCAGCCCTGACAGCCCCACACTGGAGGGAGGCATCCAGGCAGGAGCAAAATTTCAAGATTTCTGCAGGGATGTACGGAGCAGGGAGCTGCCTCCCAGCCCATGGAAGCACAACTCCACAAACAGAGAAGCCAGTGATTGCAGTGATTGCAACCCACTGCTTAGTTTTCCTTACCGGCCATCGATGCAGCAGCCCAGGAGAGCCCTGTCTGAGCACGGAGGTCATCCTCCATCTGCAAGGAGTCAGAGGGAAAACATGATAAAACATGGAAAAAGAGATGGCACAGGGCAAAGGAAGGCACAAAGCCATGTAAAGGGAAGTGTGGTGCTGGTGGGTCTGGGTCTCATGACCCACCCCAGGCTGTGGGAGCCCAGGTTACAGATGATACCCATACCAGTGCCACCACAGCTCTTTCCCAGCAAGGGAAGGGGGCTGCAGTACCACTGCCCTGCTGAGAGCAGGCAGGAGGGGAAACTGGAGGCAGAAAAGGGCACCAAACCCAAACGAACAGGATTAATCCAAGGACCAGACCACAATTAAAGGACTCGAGAGCACACATCTACAAGATGATGCCCCATGCTGTCGTCTGCAAGATCCTCACTGCAGGAGATCCCCATTTGCCAACCAGCCCCTGACTGCCCTCCTTGAGCCAAGACAAGGAGCATTTGGTCCTGTGCGAAGCTCTGCAGCCCTCACTGCTCACACCCTTGGGTGCTGCAACCCCTCTGCTCCCGCTGAAGACACAGGTCCCACAGCAGAGACCACATCTGAGCACAAGCTAAGGGGAAAGGCACCTGGGTAACGCCATCCTTCAAACCTCCACACCCATCCCCTAGAATTCAGAGCAGAGGAGGAAGATGCCCCAGCAGACAAACTATAACGCAGACGACCAGCTGCCCCCCAGCATGCCTGCTCCTCCTTACCTCCCACTCCCAGCAGCAGGCTCGGAGCTGTACCAGCCAGTCGGGCTCCAGCATCTGGTCCTGCTCCGGCATCTCCAGGAGCAGCGGGTCCGAGAGCTTCAGCCGCTCGGCTAGCTGTGGAGTCAAGAGGGCAATGGGGCTTGTCACAACGGGGCTCGGCAGGGAAGAGAGCAATCCCCACAGCAATTGCATGTGGCTGGGCACACAGGGCCAGGGGAAAACAGCACCAGACCTGCACTTCATAATATGGGGGTTAAATTAACACCAGCCACTCTGCAAGATTATTCCCTTTCCCACACTGCTGCAGAGATGTGCTGGCCTGTCCAGCTAAGGCCTCCCCTGGCCATTTCCTCAGCCAGCTTTGCAACAAGCATTACCAGCACTAAAACCACACAGAAAATAAATACATGGCTGGGAGGGACCTTCTGAGGTTACCTGATCCATCTGCCAATGCTCAGGAAAATCTCATGTCCCCACACCAACTCCTGTTTGATTTGCACTTACAAATCTCCAAGGAGAAGATTTCACAGCCTCCCAGGCCCATCCTGATGTTTAATGTCCTTAGAAGTAAAGAGTTTTTTTAATATCTAAGTAAAATCTTCCCTGCTGCAAATTAAGCCTCTCAATTCCTGCTCCTGTGGAAGCTGCAGGGACAGCCAGGCACCATCCCCTGAAAAGCAGCCTCCTGCATGCCAGAGGGCTGTTATCACATCCCCCCCTACCCTTTCCTCCCCCAGCATATCTTGCCTGGAAAAAATAACCCCAAGGTCCTCTTCAGAGGTCATCTTCCCCTCAGTCTCTTATCACTCTGGCTCTTCTATTCTGCACTTGCTCCAATTTGGCCCTTTCTCCAAGTGCAGCATCCCAAACAGGGCACAGTGCCCCAGCCAAGACCCTCGAGACCCAAGCATGAGGGGATTTATCACCTCCTTGTCTCACACATGCCATTCTTGCTCTCACAGCCCAGAATAACATTATAAAATTGGCTTTTTTTTTTTTTGCCTTTTTTTTTTGCAACAGCATCCTGTTATGTCACTGCTCGGTACTTTTTCCATGCTCCACTATCTCCCCCAGGTCCCTCTCTGCAGTATTGCTGCTGTGGGTTTAATTTCTCCTGCAAGAGAGGGGTCCGTGCCGCCCTAGCTGCACCCGTCTCAACAACATGGGGCTCCAGCTGCCAGCTCTGCTGGGGGAACCCATCCCACCAGCCCAGGGTGAGATGAGGGGCTCCCTGCAGAGCTATATCCCAGTCTGGAGAAATTGCTGAGACAAAGGTCCAGTTTTAAGAGAGCTGGGTGAGGGGAAGCAGTGCTCTTCATCTGAGTCTTTTCTGAATTTGCTGTTACTGGGATCAACCCACTTCTTGGGCATTTATCAAGCTCCCTCCCAGCTCCTTCACACTCATTTATCTCCTACATTTTGCCATGCAGCTGCCACATTGAGGGCCACCAAAAGCCATCCAGAGGTGACTTTGCAGGTCAGTCACCTTCTGCAGCCACACAAGTCTCAGCTATTTCCCCCCCACCCTCCTCACCTGTCCCCATTGGCCATTTCTTTCTATTCCCAAACTTTTTTTAAGAAGTCCAAATCAGCACAAAACACACTTCTCAACTCCAGGAGGTTACAGCAAGACACAACCCACTCAGCCAGAGCCCAGCTTGGGACAGGGACTGACCACGGAGAGCAGAGTAACCTAGCGCCCAGCCAGCAACTTGTGCTTCCTACAGACCCACCGTCCCATCTCTTTGAAACTCACGTGTGTTCATCCTAAATCAATTGCAGGAAAGAGGAAATTATAAGCATGATTACTCCTAAACGGGGGGAATGTTTAATCCAAAAGCTAATGTGCACTTTGATCCAATATTAATGAACCAGCACCTGGTTGTATATCGTCCCCAGCTTCAAAAGAGGGGAAGTCTTAATCAAACACTAATGTGTATCATAATTTGTAACACAGTCCAAAACATCAAAGACAAGAGCGTCTACGAATGCACTAGTTTTCCAGATGAAAGTGTTTTCTCCCAGGAGAAGCATTATCCCCAGCAGAACGGCAGATCTGAGAGGCTGTTAGACAGTAAATAGGTTTCGACGACGGAGGGAGTGGGCTGCGCGAGCCAAGTTTTGGGCAATTTCTGCAGCAGTCACTTCAGATGGGCATCCTTGCTGCCTCTCATCTCGCAGCACCACAGCTTTTGTCCCCTTCTGATGGATGTAGGCTTCAAGCAGCCTCAGCGCTGCCCTGGTGACGTGCACAGAGTGGGCAGACCCATTCTCCAGAGAGCCCAACCTGCTCGGGGGACCCGGAACACTTTGCTTCACCCCTCCCTGCCCCAGCACCCTGCTCAGGAAGCCGAGGAGCTGGGCTCAGGGCTACGAGCTGGGACACGCTCCTATTTATTGTCACCCCAGAAGAGCCCCTGGCAGGTAAACGCAACCATGGGATGATGTGCTGGAGAGGAAATGTCAAACACTGACACTTCAGCTTAAGTCTGTTGCATTTAGAAGTTCAAAAAGCCCCTCTAGAATAGAAAACATCCTTTGCTTCCAAATAACTCTGCTCCTACTTGGTAGTCAACACAATTCCTTTGTTTTCTACCCTAAATCCATAGGTATTAGAGACCCTGCAGAGATGTTGGCTTTGCCATGCTCAGCACGTGCCAGGCAGCAAACCCTGCAGTGGGGCTGCTCAGAGCTGCCCAGTACCCTTGGCCATGGGGAAACCCAGAGAATGCTTCCCAATGCACCAGGTCCTGAACAGGTACCACCCTGCAAAGGATGTAGGGCTGTACAAGACTCACCTTCATCACTTGCTGGGCCAGGACAGGGTGGCTGGCCGGATCCTGGTCCAGGAGCACGGTGGCAATCTGCTCGCAGTATTGCAGGGCCTGCGCTGGGAGCCCATAGTCGGCCAGGCGAGAGGCGTAGAGGAGCTTGTACACCTTGGGAGAGGGAAGCAGAGCAGACGTAGGTGAGTGATGAGACACTCATGCCTGTGAGTCCACTCTGCCCTGGTGCTGGCACATCATCCCAGCACGGCTTAGAGCACCCCGGGTCATGGTTCTCTTCACCCAGAGGTCACCTGCAACTTGGGAACCCCTCCACCCATCCCCCCATGGGGCAGCCTGGCCACAACTCCCCAAACCACGGTGCTGTTGCAAATCCAGGCCATCTATCCATCCGATTTGTGCAGCACCTGAGGCAGCAGCAGCTGGGTGCTTATTTTCAATATGAAAAGCCTATCCATTACCCAGGGGGCAGGAGCCAGACCTCAGCAAGCACCCAAACACACAGTGCCCCAAAACCTGCCCAAAAGCCCTGTCCTGGAGGAGCCTGTTGGCCAGGGCACCCTCCTCATCACTCCCAAAGCCCACCAAGCCGTGGACAAGCCTTGGAGAGCAGCAAAAATCTGTGGCTTCAGGGGGATGGATGCATGTTTTTGGGCAGGTCCGAGCTACTGCACCAGATGTGCTTGTGCATCTCTGCTACCTGGAAGGGGAGCAGGAAGGATTTGGGCTGTCGTAGCTGCTGGCAATACTCAAAGGTTTCCATCCACTGGATGACTTCCGTCCTGGACAACTGGGTGAACACCTGACTGCAGAGGAGAGGGGTAGGTTCAGCAAACAGGAGCAAAGCTCTCTCCCCAGACAGCCCCATCCACATGCCAGCCTGCAGCTGGAGACGCCCAGAGCAAAGCTCATATTAAAAACCCCAGAAACAGGGATTGCTTTTACATAAAAATGAGATTGCAAGGGTGGGGAGGTGGAACACATCACCCTGGCAAGAGCATCACCTCCTGGGCTCGCTCACCGGTGGCTGCTGCCCAGAGCCATGCCATCTGCCTTTGCCCCAAAGTAACCGAAAGGGATATCTGCCATCAGGTAGCAGAAATGAGCCGCTTCGATTGCCCCCTTGCCAGCTGGATGGGAGGAAAAAAGACAAACACTTAGTCCTGAGAGAGAGGTTATCATGTGCTCAGCATTGCTTTGGAGGCCTCCAAACTCACATGAATACCCAAACCCAACCACTCCACTTTTCTTCCCTGTCCATGCAGACTCTTCTCCCTGTTTTTTATCTGTTTTCCCAAACTGCTGCTTTCTGTACCTAGGAGGAGGTTTCAGTTCAGTGGTGGGACCAGGGAAGCCTGAACAGGGTCCAGGCTCCAGCTTCAGTTCCAATGGGTACCATTATTGACATGAAATCCCCAAGAGTTCCCACCACCAGGAGCAAGTCTCAGTCCCTGCAGTTGCACATGTGGGTCCAGCTGCTCCAGGTGTCTCCAAAAGAGCAGCTAACAGATGTGCCTCAGCCTGAATCATCTACCAGCACAAAGGGCAGCAGGATCCATCAGCACATCATCCCTGCCACCACACAGGCACTGCAGCTCCAGGAATACAGGCACGCACACCCCATCTCAGCATCAGCACACATCCATGCCAGCATGGACAAGCATGGTGACAACGCAGGTGTCCACCCGCTATTACAAGACAGCGGGATCATAACTGCTCACAATGGCCACAGCTCACCCAAAGTGTCTCCCATGGTGACGATGGCTCGGTGGTTCAGCTCCACGTCTCCAACCTTGTTGGACAAAATCACAGCCAGGTGGGGCCTCCAGTCTCCCCATGCAGGATCCCCGCAGCACTGGAGTGGGACGAGAGGAGAGCAAATGTGAGCAGAGATGGTCACCACAAGGTGGGTGTCACAGGCAGGTGACAGCACAGGGGTACGTGTGCCAGGGCCAGCCTCTTGCTCACGGACCAGCGCTGCCTGGGGAATCCTTCCTGACATGAGTTGGAAGAGAGTCTGCAAGGGGTCATTGGTGGCCAGTGTGCTGGTGAACCTGTGAGGAGATAGCAGAGATGGGGCTGCCACACCAGGACTCCAAACCCCCACTCATCTCCAAGGGCACATCCCAAATGCCCCAGGAAAGCAGTGTCCTGAGGGGCTTCCCAGAGAAGGCAGAAAGGATCATCAGCCCATCTGCATTACCTTCAGAGCAGGCAAGTCTCCAGGACAACGCTGGATAAAACCTTCTTAAAAGGATTGGGTAGCATAAGACAAAACTTATGCTTAACTCTTCCTGAAGGGATCAACCCAATCCAGACTAAGTACGTTAATTCCACAAGAAAATGTTCATATGAGAACAGCTCAGACTAGGCTGGATCATGACAGAGATAGCTCCCCCTAACCTGATGGCTGCCTTTCCTAGGAGAGCAAGAGCAAAGCCAAAGATTCAGAATAAATCCACCCCACATCTCCAGGAAATGGCTTTCCTTCTGCTTTCCAGCCCCTATCTGGTTTCTCCTGTCCATCAGGAAGCCTGAAGCGCTCAGGTCCATCCAGATGGATGCCACCTCTCCCCTTTGCCCCCTCTGAAAGGGTCTAGCTGAAATCAATACTTTCTTCAGTGCACTGGGGCTGAGGGCACCTGAAGGGATAACAGGCTTGGCACAGCCAGTCACAGAGCATAGTACCTTGCTTTAACCTCTCCAACTTACCCAGTGAGCACCCAGCTGTAGGTTCGAGGGTCCATCTTGCTGGAGAGAAAGAGAGCATGGCCCCACAGCTCGTTCCTCATGGCCCAGACCAGAGCATCCTGCAGCCAGGGTGGAAAACAAAAAGGGTTCGCCCAAACTCTGCTTCCCTGCCCTCCTGTGCTGCCAGGAGACCCTCTGCTCACCCAGCTCAGAAAAGAGCCCTGATAACTCCCTAATATCCTCAAAAAAAACTCTTCCTTGTTCATACAGATCTTGTACGATGTTTCCACCTTGTATGACAATAAAAACTGGGACCTTTCATAGCAATATTGTCTTTCCTGGATTTCCAGGTCAATGCTGCCTGTTAGCCCTCGATGCCACCACTGAGGAATCCCAGCCTGGGCACCCAAGCTTCTCCACAACCAACCCTCCTCTCTCCCTGTGCCTTTGGTATCCCTCAAGATCACATAGCTGCAACTAAACTCATTGTGCTGGTAAAAGCCTCTGCATCTTGTCTTCTCTTGGGGCCCCATGCCAATTCCCAGTGGTGGGAAATCACTGCCATAAGCCCTGTGGTACAAACACAACTTGACAGGTTGATCTCAACCACAAGGTGCCTCTTGACCGCTCTTCCCTTTAAAAGCTACCTGAAGAGGGCAAAGGGGACAAGAAGAAAGCCAGCCCTGTGTCTTGGATGCTGCTCACTACTTACTTTCTTCCTGCCATAGTAGAGGAGCTTGGTGAACTTCTCAACTATCTGTGCCTGTGTCTCCACGACAGGAGGGACCTCCCCTGTGATGAGGTCCAGTGTCCCCGGCTGACGTGACATCCACTCATCTGACAGGCCGATGACCTTTGCTGCAGGGTTTTGCTTCCTGTACTTCTCCTGGCACCTGCAGTCTTGCATCAGCAACTCAGCGGTGTCTGAGCCCACCACGGACTGCAAAAGGGAAGAGGAGCGAGGCCCTTGCAAGCTGCCCCACAAGCAAAGGCTGACAGCACTTCCAGTCTGACACCCTTACACTTGTATCCTCATCCTAGCACATCTCCCCAACAAGACCAGCCTTGGCCACCAGCAAGCAGTTCTGAAAAGCAAAGGATTCAGCACAACTAGGAAGGCCTTTACAGCACTCACTCTGAAGATCCTATTCATCTGCTTCCAACAAGCAGCCACAGCTTAGACCGGGCAGATTTCATTCCTTTTAGACACAAGTGCTGGCTCCTTGATGAAGGCGGCACCAGCCCCTATCACAGCAGCTACAGCTTTAGGTTGTGCATAGTTCACAAGGATGAAAGGCAATCCCAAAGGCTTTGCTCCAAGTACCCAGGCAGTACCAAACAGACTGATGGTACTGTGGGAATGGGATGCTTTCAAGGTACACTCCCCTGAAAATAGCAAATGGATCAAGAAGCACATAGGAGGACACAACTTGTCTCACTTATAAGATCAAAAGGATCAGTCCCTTCCACAGGACACTTACCCCATTCTGCTGGCAGAGGAGGACCAGGAATTTCCAGAGAAGAGCTAAATCTCTGCCTCTCTGGGTTGAGACATCACAGCTCGTGGCTATCTTCTGCTCACAAAATGTCATCACATCCACCTTGTGCAGATCTTCCCTACAGGAGCAAAGGCATCAAAAGAAACCAAAAGCAAAGCAATCCAGGACATCAGACTCAAAGCATCCCCAGGTTCACTGACAGAGATGCCAAAGATTTAAAGTGAGAGATGGAGGAGAGAAAATCCCCAGTGCCAATGACCACAGACCACATTGGCCACATCAAGCTCAAAAATGCTTAAGTTACTGTTATTACGACCCCGCAGATTTCTGTGTTTTAGGGATGCAGAGTGCATCTCAAACCCTCTCGCTGCCCTCATGATAATATTTTCATCCATCTGCAAAGACCCTCAGTTTTGCTTTGCCGTGCTGCTGTTACAGCCATGGATGTCTGAGGCTGCAGGCACACACACAAGCAGTATCTTTTATTTAACTGGCATAGCACAGAAAGACACGCTTGTGACCACATAAAGCCTTTGGGTCTGAAACAGAAGCAGAAAACTTTAAGCCAAGTGCAAGTCAGGCAGAACTGCTGTCTTACACTAAAATAATCAGAGAATTGGAAAGAAAGGGTGGCTGAGAAGATCAGGCAGGGGAGAGGGACTGGGGATGGAGATGCTGATCCTGACTCAATCACACCATATTGTATGGAGATTCCCAACAACCCCTTCGGCACAAGGGGCAGACTCCAGGTCTTCTACCCAGCTTCTGGTCATACACAGCTCTTGCTCAGTAAATTGCTTTCCCCAGTAAATGGTTTTCCTCCTTTTGCACACTCCTTTTCTCTCGCTGCTTCAGTTGAGCGACCAGAAAGCATGCTGGTGTAACCAGTACGATACAGAAACAACCTGATGCAATACACCATGATTCATCCCCAGGCTCACACTGGATGACAGTGCATGCTGGGTCTGACTCTGCCGTGCTCAGTCTCAGGGGACAAAAAACTTCAGAAAAGCTAAACCACAGGCTGACCCAGGGCTTTAGATAGCCAAAGATATCTCCCAAAAATCAGTTTTCTAGGACATGAGTACAAAATGAGGTCAGACAAACAACACTAAACTCACATCCTATAAATATTCAAAATACCATCTCACACAACCCAAACCAACCTACACTGCAGCAAATGGGTTGGGCTCCCAATCTGAACCTCGACTCGGCCTTTGCAGATTTCAAAACCATGGGGATCCTAAAGTCTGCCCTGAGCTTGTCTCCTCTCAAAGGAGAGGTGCTCCCAGGCCAGCCATGGCAGCACAACCAGCAGCACACAGCTCCTGGAATAGTCAGTGCGGCATACCTGGCCAGGGGCCCCGGAAAGGCCTGTAGCTCCTCCTGCTCTTTCGTGTCACGAAGGATTACCTAAAAAAACAAGACTAAATTCAGCAACTGGACTCCAGCAATCAGGCCAGCCCCAGTTGAGCTAGCTAGAAGTCAGTGCCTTGGCCAAAGGTTCAACAGTGCTGGAGAACCCATTCTCCATTCTGTCTTAAGGTAACCCCAAAACATAGACCCTAAACCATCACATGGACCCCAATGCTAAGGTCTAGGAAAGAGATGCCTGTTGAGATGGCATCTCCCTCCTTTGGGAGGCAAAACAGAAGACAAATGCTGTGGTAGGCTCAGGGGATGGATACAGCCTCTGTATTGGAGCACCTCAGAAAGATGAGCAGAATTATACTTCAGAGAGGTACGGACCACATCTGTCCCCAGCAGGAGGGATCACTGAACAGGTCACAGATGACAAGGTTACGGAACTGAAGGAGCAGGATGTGGGGCCCGAAGGCTGAAAGCAATGCCCAGGCACAAGCTGGCACGATGCAGACTCAAGAGTCCGTGTGGGCTGGAGATAGGATGGCAGCAGAGGATGGGAAGGCTGCTATAGAGGCTGTTTTGGTGACAAATGGTGTCTGCATCCCTCAGGGCAAAAGGAGCCACTCCAGCAAGGGGACTGAGGGCGGTCTGTGGCATACCTCCAGGCTGTGTAGCTCAACACGAGCAGGCTGCCCCTCGGCAGGGTGGTGGGGACACACCAGCACCAACTGGCCTCTGGCTCCAAAGCACACTGCCACATGTGGCCGTGGGAACTTGAGGAGTACCACAGGGGCTGGGGTGGACACGAAAGGTTCCCCTGCAATGACACAAAGCCCACTGTGAGTCCACTCACCCTGACTCCACACCACTTTCATTATGGAGGACATGACCAGGTCCCAACCTGGCCCCCCAACTTAAGTAACCCTCCACTGACCCCTCTATACAAGATCTGTCCCCTAGAGCAGAAGGCAGGCATGGCAGCTCCTGCACCTACCAGGGCAGAGCCACCAGACCATGCACCCACACTGTAAGCCCTGAAGTCATGCCTCAAGCCTGCACAACCTCCTTCAGGAAAGGACCAAGCTATGAGACAGCAAACCTTGTAGCACCAACCATTTATTTCCTTGCTCCTACCTTGTCAGAGGGGGCCAGGACTCCATAACACCTCACCTGCTTGTGCCGGGCTCCAGGTCCCTGAAAGCACAGGGTTGTACTGGTCAGCACTGTCACAGATGTACTGGCTGAGCTCGTAGCTGCTGGAGCTGAGCCCCGAGTCGCGGTACTGCAAGAGCAGGCTGGGCTGGCCCAAGGCCTGCAAGGAAGGGAGAAGAGACAAACCTGGCTGAGAAACTAGAGACACCACTGCTTTTCCGCTCCCAGGGCACTGGGACAGGCTCTGCTGCTCCATGAACGTGCCCAGCAGGAGAAGCACAGCATAGCTGATCCCCATCTGAGCAGCTCACACCCTTCAGCATCTTCAGTTCACCGTGGCACATACCCTGGTCATACCCAATGGTTTTAAATATAATTTACATCAGCCACCAGTCTAGCCCAACAGCTTTCCTAGGCCTAACAGAGACTCCTCAACACAGCCAGCAGACAGGGCTTGGGAACCCAAAAAAGAATTACCCAGGAGCAAACCCACCACAGCAGCCTTGATTTGATCTTTAAATTTGCCCTTAGCAAAACACCACGATCAGGACACAAGTGTGATGGAGCAGGACTTGGTGAACAGAGCTGACAATGACACACAGCTTTTGGCTGCCTAGGGAGGATGCAGAAGAGCATCCTACCAAGCCTGAATTTCTGTCCTGCTCTTGGCCCCGTGCAGAAGCAGTGTACAGCCCCATGCCTCAGGGAACGACAGCCCAGCAGACGAGGGCCTTAATAATCCCCAGACCCACCTTAATAATCCCCAGAGACTGTTAAGCACTGACTGCAACACAGCAGAGTAGCACTTTTCTCCTCAGCCTCCTTCGCAGCTGGAGGAGGGACATAAGGATTGCTCCCAAAAATCTCTAGGAGATCCCCACATCTTTTGTCCTCGACTCCTGCCCATCTTAAGGTTACCTCTTGGGGCTGGTCACCAGCCTCCCTCGGATCGCTGCTGAGGATTTCTCCCCCTGCCCACTCCCTCCTGGTAGCCGAGATGTAGCTCTCCTCATAGGAGTTGTAAGTCTGTGTCCTGCAGACAGGGGCAAAAGGAGACACCCTGAAGGTCAGAAATTTTGGAACCAGCCACAAACTCACTATTTTTGGAGCAGATGGATGCACCAGGTGGTGCGCAGATTCCCCACTCTTACCTGTCCTGCCCCAGAGGGGTCATGGCAAGGTTGGGGTGATAACCCCTGTAGTAGTGCGTGACGTGGTAATTGGTTTTCTTGCCATCAGACTCTCCCTGTCTCAGGTCTAGAGAGAGAATTAAGATTTAGCCTTGCCCCTCCAGAGCAACAAGCCATAATGAATTTGCAAAAGAAAAGCAATGAGTCAGGCAATTTGCCATACACACCCCATTTGCTTCCAAATTAGCCCAACACATTGGAGGTATGATAAAGCCCTGTACACGTTCGCCAACACAGCACTGACATCCTTTCCTCTCCTCCCTCCCCTTTTCTTCAGGCCAGGAACTCCAGAAATAGCAAAAACAAGGCCCCAGCCACCCTGATCAGCATCAAGTTCAGCCTGGAATCAGCAATGACACAGGTTTTTAGCCATGGAGATCAAAATCAAACATTCCTTTGGGTACACCAAGTTCCTGCTCATGTTTCCCAGATGCAAACTGAGAACAGTGCTGCACAGAGAGAACGGTACCAACAGCCTGGGAGTGTGGGCAGGAGAAAGCCTTGGACATGTGCAAGCCCTGAGTGAAGAGACCATCCTGGAGAAAGTATCACTTCTCCTGCAAGTTGCCTCCATCCCCAGATGCAAAGGATAAGCCCATACCTCTGTCACCCCACCAGGCCACCGGCTGCCACCGGTGGCTTTGGTAGGTGTAGTCGTAGCTGGCTGCTGGATACTGCCAGTGGTGGTCTTCATACCCTTCATACCCTTGCCTGAAATGCAATATGATGTACTTAATCTGAGAAAGAAAGGGCATCACTGCAGGTTTTGGACTACATCTAGGGTTAGACTCAAGCCCCGGTGGAGGCAGAAATGGGAATGGAAATCAAACCAGGTTCCCTGCCTGGAAAAAGGACAAATCAACCCAAATTTGCTGTGAGCACTTGCAGCTCTTTCTCAAAAACACGAGCATCCTCTAGCCCACATTTTATCCTCCCACCCTCAGCTGTTGGAGCAGCTGAGCTTGCAAGCTCCCTTTTGCTCCTACATTCCCATCTGTATTTTTACTGTTTACCTTGCACTTGGTAAAAAAGAACTGCATTTAATCAAACCTTCAAGAAAAATGCACCTTGGGACACAGACGAAGCCTGTAAAACGGCAGCCGCAAAAGTCACAGCTGTAAGAAGAAATCAGAGCCGCAACTGCTAGGCAGCCTTAAATACAGAAGCCACCGGCTGCTTTAATCGCTGGACATCACACCCTGCCTTCTCCGGGCCTGCAGCTGGGCCTGCTCACCGCTTTGCCCGTGCCATGGCCAGCAGCCATGCTGCAAGCCCTTGAGAGCCGTGAAATAGCCAAATCCTGTTTTAAAAGGGTTTATGAGGAAGGGGCTCGGGGTGAGCGTCGCAAAGCGAGGCAGCTCTCACCTGGAGTACGGCCTGCTGGGGCGGCTGCTCTCGTAGTACTCGGCCCGGGAAGGCGGCCTGCGGGTGTCCCGCCGCGGGTGGTGGCCCTCATCCCAGGGGTCGTGGCCCCCATGCCAGGAGCTGGGCGGAGGAGAGGGTCCCGGGCGGAGGAGCTGCCGTGGGGGGCCACGGTTCGCCTCTCCCCACGCCCCCCGGGCTGCCTGCCTCTCCCAGTGCTGGGGCGGCCAGGGAGGGGCCCAGGGCTCCATCACAAGCTTGCCATTGACGGCCTCTCCGCTTTTGGGGTGGGAGAGGGGGTGGTTAAGTCCCAAACGGCTTTAATGGCCTGCAAGCAACGAGGTAAGTGACAGTGCAAACGAGCAACGGCTTTTCACCTCCCCTCAAAGCCCCGCCCCGTGAAGCCTGTTGCCACCTTCTCTCTGCTTCTGGGAGCCTGCTGGAAATCCAGCATCCTTTCCAAAACGCCCAGAGGCAAGGAAAAGCCACCTCCACATCTGCCTGAACTTAAAGCTCCCTTTGAAACACCGGGATTAAATGGTCCATTTCTGAAAGCAACAGGCATCTGGCTCTTCCCGGAGCAAGAGGTAGCACCCTCCTGCTCCCCCAGCCAGCCCTGCAAAGCACCACCGCTCACGGTCCCCCCAAGCAGGTGAGAAATCAGCCTGACCTCTATGACACGGTGGTGAAACCCCATTTTACACATGGTAGGGGAAGGTATATCAACAAAGCTATGAGGAAAGGGAGAGTTATTTTCAAATAAATGAGTAGGGACAGAGGCAGGGAGAAGTGGGGCTTTGCCTATGTGAGCTATAAGATGAGGTGAAAATAGGCATTTCCTCCTACCTTTCAGCTTCAACAAGAATATAGCAGTTCAAGTGGACACCAAATTTCCTTAAAATGGTCCCACACAGAAGAGGAAACCCTAAGGAGAGCTCAGGGCAACACATGGGTGAAGGCCCAGCTGCCAGGGTGATGCCACCCTCAAGACCCCTGCGTCGGTACCCAAACTGCTCCCAGAAAGGCTCAGGAACCTCCCCAACACAGGCAGATGGCCACATGCTGTCTGAACTACTTGTCACCCCTCTCACACTCAAAGTTTAAGGCATTTGGGGGTCATTTCAGGGCTGCAGAGGGGGACACACTCAGGTCTGAACAGAAGCACCTCAGTTTGTGCCTACTTCTAGGTGAAATCAGGGTTAAATCCTTGCCCTAAATAATCCTCGCCCTAAAGAGCGCTCAGGCACAAGCATCCAGGGGTCCATCATTTTGATCCCACCAAGGGCCATCCCTAATTGTCAGCCAGGGGTTCCCACCGCCATCCACCCCCCACGGCAGCCGCACACACCTGCTTGGAGGCCGCTGGGACCCTTCTTCCGCGCCCCGGGCGCTTGCTGCCAAAGTCCACTGCCACATGGGCCGCCGGCCGCCGCAGGGGGCAAAGGGCAGCCTCTGCTCCTCCGCCCCGGACCAACTCCCTCAGCCGCTTGCTCTGCTCCTGGGGGGATTTGTGCTGCTGTTTGCATCCCTGAGGGTCACCTTCTCCACCATTTGTGCTTCCTCTCACCCAAGAGATGGGGCACGCAGCCCTCCGAGCTCAAAAAAAAAAAAGCCAGATATTTCTCCAGTATTTTGTTTGGTTTTCTGGGTTTTTTTTTATGCCATAAGTATCCTCCTCTATACATGCTTACACTTCCCAAAAAATATGAAATAAAATCTGCTGGCTGAATTGTTGGGTTAATCCAGTCTCAATCAAGGCTCAAGCACATAACCATCTCACCAGCCGCTGCCCTGGGTACAATTTCAGTAGGATGGAGCCGGGGTCTACCCCAGCACTGCCGCGTCCTTATAGTGCAATAACAGCCTCATTCTACAAGGAACTGAGAATTTCCAACTGGAGACCCTCTCCCAAACTTCCCAGGCACCTTAAAAACTGAAAAAGGAGTAAATTAAGGCAAACGGCATCAGAGAAAATTACAGTTCCGCCCAGCAGCCTAGCAACATGCCATTTTCTCCCCCTTCACCAGGGAAAGCACACACAGCTTCCTAACCCCCAAAGCCTCCATTTGCCAAATGAAAGTAGCCAGATTTCAGCCCGAGGGCAGCACAGAGGAACGTGGGATGAGTGGCATAAAAAGAGCTTTTTTTCCTTATTTTTCTTTTTTTATACCCTCTCAGTCCTGGCTTTCCCTGGCCTGGTGTGAGCATCTTCAAATTACCTCCACCATGACATCGCAACATGGATTGATTTGGGATTCACAGGCAGGACTGGATTCTCTGCATTGTGGTGGCATTGTCAGAAAAACCCTGTTTTAATGATGTTGGAAGACTACATATATTATAGCTTCAGAGCTTGAAATTTCCACCCTACTGGGAGAGTAAGAAACTTTCCCTGGTGATCCTAAGAAATAAGCACTCAGTCTCTGCAGAATTCAAGGTTTCAAATAAAAAAAAAATATCCTTAGCACTCAGCCATATCAAGAGCTGACTAAAAAAACACAAAGCAGTGAAGCGCTGTCTTCATGCTGCCAAGCTGCTTTGGCAGAATGAAATTAAGCATCTCCTACCCGTTTCACAGCTGCACTTCAAAACTTTGGGAAGCTTTGAATAGAGGAAAAGGTCTCTTATGGACAGGTCAGGCCTTCTGGGAAAGCTCGAAAGGATCCGTAGAGACCACAAGCATCTCACTTTTTAAATATGTAAATATATATCATACTTCCACTTGGCTGCTCACTAATAATTTCAGGTTTCTAGCCAAGAGGTGACTGCTGGATGTTTCCAACCTGGTTTTTAGCAACCATACAAATTTATACTGGGAACCTGCAAGGGTTCAACCAGCACCAGATGAAGAGGCTGAGAACAGCCCCGGCATTCTCAGGCTGCTGTTGCTAGCCAAGGCTGGGGTATTTAGGTAGCGAGGAAGGCTCGGGAGCTCGGCTTTCGTAAAAGCAGGTGCAACTGGTGATGCTTGTGTTCAAGATGAGTAGAAACGCTGTACCAGTCTGTGCTAGGGAAGGAGATGCAATACAAGCTACCAACAACATCAGGCTTCGAGCAAAAGTGGCTTAAAACAGACAGCTTGGGAACACCAATTTAAAGGGAAAAGCAGAAAAGTGTGTTGGAAGAGGAGAGAGCCAGGGAATGAGAAGTGAAGGAAGCAAAAACAAAGCTAAAAGGACCAGGTGGGGTATAAAGCAGGAAAGAAAAGGGTAACTCTAACTACATCATTTCTAGCCAAGAAATTTCTACTATAAAAGGTTTCATAGCTTTCTTGGAAACCCAAGCTGTGTGCCACAGGACTGCCACCGAGCTCACAGCACTACGGCGAAGCAGGCAGCACACACTGCTGGCAGCACTTGCCAGACAGAGCTGAAGGGACAACAATATCTCTTTAAAAAAGTATTCTTCCTGCTTTAAAAGGTTTCACTGCTGTTGTCACAGTAACAAGATTAGGTGGAAAACATTTTTCTTCGTGCCTGCCGGGCGTCTGCACAGTGCATTGGGGCTCTGCTCGCAGCCAGCCCCAGGCACTCGGACCAGTTCTCCCCCCACAAACCCAATGAGTGAGAATAATTAGTCAAGCCTCATCAGAAATCTTCGTAACCTAAGAGGAGAAATCCAGGAGGCTTCAGTACCTGAAGCTATTTTCAGGTGATTTATGTTTTCTATGATTCTATGTTGTTTCTAATTGGTTCTGAGATGAGACTATTACTTTTTTTAAATGGCAGGAATAGGAAGCTTTGTTCATCTCAGAGCTTTAGCCTAGAAATGTGAGATACATGCACACTTTTTGTGAAGATGTCTTAACCATCATGTCACAGTGCAGGGGAGTTTGAAAGGGCTGGCTACACTGAAGAGAAAAAAATTGAAGCCAGCTCATCTCTCATCACATCTGCATGGTGGAAATGCAAGTAGTAAATGAACTACATAAAACATGAAAACTCATCTTAAATATTCTTTAGAGTGAAAACACCAGCCCTGAACACACTGCCAGCTTTTGAGACATTCGTCAGAGTATGACATGTCACACAGACCAAAAAAACTAAAATAACTCAGGAAACCCAGGAGCTCGAGTTACCAGGCAGAATGAGCACCTGCACCAGCATGGGGAGAGCCCTCATCCTCAGTCTCAATGGCAGCTAATTAACTAATTGGCTTGGTGACTCCTGCCAGGCTTAGAGGGAAGGAGTTGTAAGAGCCCCTGCTCCAGCTGGGGGTGGCATTTCAGGCCTTCCCAGGCCAGGGACATCCCAATGGGAGGAAGGTAGCGGCTTCGAAAGCTGCTGAGATACATCCGCTCCTACCTGCCGCCACTGCATTAGCACCATCATGTGGATTTGATCCAGCCAGCAAGGCACTTCACATCTCCCTGCAGCCAGTTTGCACCTTTAAGTTTTCACCAATGGTTTTGCACCTTTCTTCCCCACATTAGGTTGTTTCCAGCACAAGGTCCTGCAAGCCCCAAAAATCTTTGAAGTCTTTGCTTATTTCATTCCCGCTTCAGCAAAACCTCTTAAATGTGAGAGTGCTAAGTCCTTGCTACTTGCATCTCCCACCCCTAAAGGAAAGGCTGTGCTGCCCCTACATCCCATGGCAGCAGGTTCTGCCACAGCATCTCGCCTGGCTGGACCCATCACTGAAAAGGATTGGGATGTACAAGGGCCAATGGAGATGCAAGAGCTAAGTCCAACTGCGTTGAGGAGGTCAGAGTTTTCAGTATTCAGGTCCTCTTGTTTTTCTCTGCAACACCCCTTATGTTTTGCCAGCCATAAAATTGATGTTTATCTCGCAGCTAACTGCCTTACAGAGATCATTACACATTGCAAATTCAACCATTTGCAGATAAAGCGAGCACGAGCAGTCTGGAAACTGTCACACCGCCCCTGTCGCCTCGCCACATTGCGATGCATTACAACCTTTAAGCTGAAAATTAACATATAAAAACCAAGACGCCTGGAAATATCACCAGGCAAGCGGTGGAAAACCAAGCAGAGGTAATTCCTCCACCCGCCCCACACCACCAGGGAAAATTAATTTTCAAGTGTGACAAACTCTGAACCTACTCTTCTGGCATTAAGAAAAAAAAACAAGAGGACTTTTTTCTTCCTTGTCTAAAATATCTTTGCTGTGTGCAATATCCCTCTGTGGAAAATATTAAGGGGACGGAGGACAAAGAGGGGGATGCAGATGCCAAAACAAGCCCCAGAAGCAACACCAGCTGAAACTGCTGCACCTTGTGGCGTGAGTGCCATGAATGATCAGGGGAGAGATGCTGAGCTCATGTCTGGATTGGACCACGTGGCCGGGGCTACCAGCCCTACATGTGCTGATGCCCTCAGAGATCTCCAGCCCACAGACCTTCAGGCTCCTTTACTGCAGGGAGCAAGCTGGACACCTTTCCCACAGTTTCCAGCAAGTGCTGGAACAAGAAAAGCTGATAGCTTGAAAATCTCTAGCCCTGAGATATTCCAGGATGTCCTTTTGAAAAGATTGCCATCTTGTGTCTTTTCAGACACTTGAACATTGGTTGCCTTCGTATTTGAGACTATGGGTCTTGTTCAGGAGCTTTATTACACACAATCAGGCACAATAAAGACCCTTGACAGTTACAGATGGCTTCCCTGTGTCCTGTTCTTAGTGCTACCTTGTAAAGTTGGCCAGTAATGTTTCCCTCATTTTTTTCATCTCAATTTATGACTCCTCTACTATGAAAAGCCACTTATGCCCTCCACGGTTACATATACCATATCCTTCAAGGCCAGTAAATCACAGTCTCAAGTCATGTCAAATTTTGCAAAATAAAACTAAATTGCAGCTGTCCTCTAAGGCAAGAAGCTGCAAAACAGAGAATGAGCTCTGTTTAAAGCCAGAAATCTAGCCAGCAGCCTCTCATGGCGTGCAGGGCCAAGGATCACCAAAAACATCTATGTGAAAGAGAAAAGTCTGATACAAGGGAGCCCAGGGGACCCTCTGTGCCACCCCAACAAGCTGCCTCCATAGATACTTCTAGGGCCTAATGGCAAGAGCTAAAACTGTTCCAAATTCATATGATTTCTCCACGTAAACTGAGCCCCCAGCTCCTCGCAGCCGGGATGCAGAGGGCTGGCAGCAGGACACAGCTGGGCTCCAGCAGCATTTATTCATGGAGGCTCAGTCCCTGCACTGGATTTGTTCTTGGAAAGACAATGGGGGAGCTGATGGGATCATAGCTTCTTGTTTTAAGCAGTCTTTGTGCAGAGAGAAGTCAGAAGTACTAACACAGCAGGGTTTCACTCAGCTGAGCCCATCCAGGTTCATTCAAAGTGCTGGGCACCTCACCAGGGACTGGGGAAACTGAGGACGAAGACAGAGCACAAAGAAACATTGACCCCAAACCCACCCTTTACATTTTTTAGTGGCACAGTAACTTGTCTTTTCCCTTCTGCAGCACAGTTAAACTTTCATGACAGCTGAATTAACCTGGAGAGGAGCCAGCTCCGGGGACAGACAGCAGCATGCTAAAACAAGAGCGGGGAAGACCCCTACCACTGCTGCGCTTGCCAATTCCCCTCCCTGCATCCCACAGAGACAATTTGTAGGGAGCTCCAACTGCTCCACGCATTGCAGATGCACCATCACAGCATCCAGCCTGGCACAGACACCAGCACAACTCTTTCACCTCATACAATAATTTCTCAGCAAAATCCTTGCAATAAGCACTGCTATTTTGGAATAACCTATCTAAAAGTTTGTTCCATGGTCTAAGCTTCTTCCCTTTGCAAGGTGACCTCACACAACGTCACATGAGCCCTGAGCATGAACAAGCTGCAAGCTCTTCATGGAAGAACGCCCTAGAAGCAGGAAAGATCCAAGCCACACAAAAAAAAAAAAAAAAAAAAAAAAAAAAAAAAGAGGAAAATTATGAGCAGCCATGACAGAGACAAGAAAAAATGCAAAACATCTCCTGCTAGATCCTCAACTGATAAAAAAATCAACGTGCATAACATACAGCTTCAGGCTGGGATACTTTTACCCATCTCTGAATGTTTAATGGGAGCGTACACATCAGTTAATCAGAAGCAGAAGACACAAAGCATTTTGTACCTCCTCTCCATGTGTTGTGCAATTAAAAGGCTTCTCATTCTCTCTCTGAGAGAAAAGTCAAGGGACTTTGGCTGTGAAACATCCATTATTCAAAAGTGTATCCATTATTCAAAGTTTTTCTTAAAATCCTATTGTCAGCTTGAAAGGAAAAAGAAAATGAGTTTCTGAAAGATGTACTCTGTTGATATTCCACTCCAATTTTTGCTGATTGTAAGTACTAAAACTCCAGACATTTTGAACAGCTGAAGAAATCCTTCACGGTTCCCGAGAAAGGCAACACCCTGTGGGTAGCTGCAATTTTTTTCCCCTCACTTAACTCTGCCTAGCAGGGATGCGATACACCCTGGCCAACAGCATGCTCCTTCTCCAAGTTGCTCAGCTACCCCAGCATGAGGCTGACAAGCATCTCTTCAGGAAAAGGCAATAACAAATTACTCAGCAAGCAGTAGCAGATACCCACCATTGCACCTGGCCAGCTTATTGACATGTATAAGCTCAGCTGAATGAGGGTTGGGTGGGATGCACAACCTTCTCACAGCACCTGGGAGCATCAGTGTAGGCTGCCTGGACTGGGCTGCAGGAGACCACTTGGGAAATGAGTCCCAAGGGTGCCTCCTGCCACCCAGATGTGGGTGCAGAGGGGCAGCAGGCCCCATAGAGCCATTGCAAGGGAAAGCCCAGTGCTACCACATCTCCTGCTGCAAAGGAAGGACATGGGGACAAGCAAACAGTGCTGCTCCAGGAAAGCTGTCACACAGGAACCACCTGTGTGGTGGAAAACCTTCAGCAAGAACAACAGTCAGCTACCAAAACTAAGATACAAAAGTAAGTAGCAAAGCTGAAGATAGGAGCTAGAGGGAAGAGTACCAGAAAGTCCCAGGTCCAACTATTAGGTACCTCTATAGGGATGACGTGGGTCCAAAATCCAGTTAGAAAGTCAGTCCATAGGTCAGAACCAGGTCCAGGTATTCAGGTTGAACACGTTTGGCTAGGTCCAGAAGCAACAGGGTCTAAGGCCAATTTAGCTATGCTGAGCTGGAAACTAGCACATCTACAACACAGCTTAGGGGAAAAAAAAAAAGTAAATCCCCCAGGCTGAGCTTATATACAGCCGCAGGCCCACAGGCGGAGACGCTCAGGTGAGGCCAGTCAGGCCACTAAAGCTTTTTAAGGCACTGAGAGGCCTGGTAGGGGCTTATAGAGAGGTGGAGCAGGGAGGGGTGGGTTTTGCTATGGGGCTGGCTGATGAACTAAGGCAGTACTAGAATAGAGCAGTTGTTGAAGCTGGGCCTCAGGTTAAGAAGTAGAGACCAAAGCCTGAGATGCTGTTCTGGTTTTATTTAATGAGGGGGGGCTACTGTGGTAGCTTCTATAAGAAGCTGCTAGAAGTTGCTCCCCTTTGTTCAGTGGACTCGGCCGGGCCTAGGGCAGACCCCCTGCTGGCCAAGGCCGAGCCCATTAGTAGCAGAATGTCCCATGTAATGCCTCTGTGATAATGTATTTAAGAAAGGGAAAACAGGAAAAAAAAAAGCAGTTGCGAAGGAGCTGAGTGGGGGCAGAGAAGGGGAGGTGTGGGCCTTGCAGGCCTCACCCTCTGGCCTCCTTCTGGGTGGCTGGCTGGGCCCAAATCGGCCTGACTGCAAGAAGTGGAGAGGAGATGAGATGTAAAGAGATCCTGAGAGGTGTCTGCCAGCCTGTTGTGAAGATTTTTTTCTTGTGAGAGGAGGAATGGCTGCAGATGCCAAGGTCAGTGAAGAAGGAGGAGGAGTAATGCAGCTCCGGGCCAGAATTCCCCTGCAGCCCGTGGTGGAGCAGGTTGTCCCCCTGCAGCCCATGGAGGCCCAAGCAGGAGCAGGTGGAGGCCTGAAGGAGGCTGTGGCCTGTGGAGGGCCCGCTGGGGCAGCTGTTCTGGAGGGACTGCACCCTGTGGAAGAGATGACCCACGCCGGAGCAGTTTCACAACTGTACCCGTGGGAGGGACCCCATGATAGAGCAGGGGAGGAATGTGAGGAGTTCTTCCCCTGATGATGATGATGCAGCAGCGTAAAACAATGTGTGATGGACTGACTGTAACCCCCATTCCCTCTTCCTCCCTGTGCCACTTGAGGGAGGGAAGGCGGTAGAGATAATGTTAATCCCGGGAAGAGGGAGGGGTGGGGAAGAGGTTATCTTGTTCTCTGTTTTTAGTAATCAATGAATAGTTTTCCCCAAGTTGAGTCTGTTTTGCCCATAATGGTAACTTTAAGGTTTTTCTCCCTGTCCTTATCTCAAACCTCAAGCCTTTTTCTTACATTATCTCTCCCTGTTCTCTCAGAGGTTGGAGGAATGAGAGAGAGACTGCGTAGTCGGCCCCGACTGAGGCTGAACTACAACAAAGGCTGATCAAGAAAAGATGTGGCAAAGGTAAGCAACACTTAATAGTTAAGAAACTATTTCTTTAAGGGCTTCTTGCAATAGAAATAATATTGAAAATACTGTCAAATAGACTTTAAATCAGTTTGTCTAGGTTTTATGTATTCATAGTATATAATTAAATTGTGGAACCCCCTGTGGTGTGACCTGAAGACAGTAAAGATAGTATTTTAACAAAGCAAACTGATAGAAAGGTGATGATTGAACGCTAATAAATGTAGTAACCTAGGTGTAACATATGACTTAAAGTTCTTAAACCCTGCTGGAAGCTCAGTGGGTGCTCTTCCATGGTCAGACTAACTACTTTGCTATTGTCAGACTACTAACTTTAGGTGTTGCTGATAATCTAGTGGGCAGCTTGAACCACATTAAATAAAACCATTGTTCTGTGGTCTTTGCTGGCTGCTATCTTTTAACAGCACATTTACCTGAAGTGCAATGATACTCCAATAGTGGATACTTGCAGAGTGCTTCCACGATGCTAAAATGAGCTGGATGTTATCTACAGGACAGCTACAGCTCACAGCTTATTTGGACAAATTCGTCGCTGCAATGGACCATTTTCTGCTATTACCAGTGAAATAAGCTAAAAAAAAACCCCATTTCTTCTGCAATGAGAAGCTATGCATAATGTGATGAATTTGCAAAGCTTTTGAAGGGTGGATGAGTTAAATAACTTCCTCCAGGGTCTAAGGCACTGCAGAGTGGGACAGGGGCTGCTGCTGCAATAAAAGCACCCTGAGACAGCCAAGAGAGTCACTGCAGCACTTTGCAGTTGGAGGCAGTGCCGAAGGGGCTGGTCTAGCCAGAGTCTAGGCAATGCTGGAAGCTGGACCAGCGGGGCACAGCACTGACCAGGTTAAGTGTTGTCAGATGAAATGGTTTGACTGTTGTGTCTCCATGGTCTGTTGTTGAAGTCTTTCCTGTTAAGTTTCAGTGAGTACAGCCAGCTCATTTCCAGAGTTTCAGGTTCCCTTTGTGGTGATGTTTATGAAGATAATGGTATTTGTAATCACCCTGCCTGGCATCAAGCTGGACTGATGCAGGGTCAAGAGCAGAAATGCCTGCGAATGTTGTGGGTGAGGCAGAGAGAAGGCAAGAGAGCAGATTCCCTTCCTTGCTGGTCACTGCTGGAGGCAGGGTGAAGCAGTGACTTCATCCCCTGTTCAAAACGCACATGCAACCCTTTATCCCCCAACTTGTGTCCTTCTCATGTTGTTCCCCATTTCAGATCAGACCTTTCTGTGAAGCTGTTCATCAGATGCCTGGTGGGACACTGGTCTGATGTCCTATGGCAGTAGCTCCCAAAGGGGGATGGGACCCTGAGTAGCCTCAGTTGCTCTTTGTATAGCTGGACGTGAGCTACTATCCTCTGCTCCAACAACCATAGCCAACACAGGGTATTTAGGCCCTTATCAGTAAGGGGAAAGTGGTCCATTTGGATTGTCCACTGCTGGGGTGGAGCTTGGAGACTCTCCTCTGCAGGGAAAGAGTGGGAGACTGAGTCCTGGGGAGGTTGCACAGTTACTTCATGGAGATGATGACCTTTCCTGTAGCAGCCTTGTGCTGCAGCACACCACTGAAGGCTCCAGTTACCTGCAAACTCAAAGCCAGAGGTGTTTATGGTGATGGGCATTAGAGCAGGGCAGAATGAGGATGTATGGGAGAAGTCTGCCTCTGAGTCTGGGCTTTCCACCCCTGGGATTGACATAACTCAGGATCAGATCAGCTTCTGGATATTCCTCTGCCTTACATCACTGAATGTGCTGGATGGTGGCTAAGTAAATACTTCTGAGGAGCTGAGCCATTTTTTAAGGATTAAAATACTATCAAATGAAAGTGTTTTGAACACCTTCAGAGGTGCTTGGGAGGGGAAATGCAAATAAAGGCACATCAGGATCCACTAATCCACTTGTAGAATACTTTCCCAGCACATTCTTTAGAACACAAACTCCTCGCTACGGGAGCGAGTGGTTTCTCTCTGATTTTGCCATTGAGCACATTGCAATTCTGGCCTTGCACTACTGAACCAGGAGTTAACAACTCCCTGGCTCAAACCCAATGAAAGAAGATTTAAAAGGATGAGGGGGAAAAGGGATTTCTTGATTTAATATTTTTGTTTCTTAGAGAAGCAGCACTCTGGAGGCTTCTGTGCCAGGGGCCTAACTGCACACAAAAACCTGTTTCTATCTACAGAAAAGAACTTTGCTAAAATAATCCTGAGGAATCTGTTCCATGCTTACCTCTTCTAGTTTGAAGAGTGCTCCAACATGGGGATAGATATTTCCCTCCTGACACTACTGGGGAATGGAGGAGCTGGTAGAGGAAAAAAATGGGAAAAATAATCTTCCTGGTATGGACTCAGTATGTTCCCATGGCAGACACATTCTTTGGAAGCAGAAGATCAGTGGGAATTGTGGGGATTTTTTCCTGTTGGTTTTCATAAAACATACTTTAAAAGCTGAAAAAAAAAAGAAAGCAATGAATCAAGGTCCTGTCCTACCCATGCTCCCGCTGTGTGCACGGGGGTTTTAAGCACAGGCACTGCCCCTGGGAGGTGGTCAGCTGCATCTGGACCCTAAACCAGCCTCCCCTTGGCTGCATCTCTATCAATGGAGCCTGATGGGTTTGCTTAACCTTCCCCAAAGGGCAGCAAAACCTTCAAAGAGGTCAGCAGCATCACCTGTGCTTGCACAGGTTTGTCACAAGGCAGAGTGAGGCAGGGCTTTTATTTCAGTGCACCTTTGCAGAGCTGCCTTGAAGATGTCCCCACAGATGCCCTTGATGGCCATGTTGGCTGCTCTGCTGTTTGTGAGCATCTTCGCCTCCTCTGTTCTCTGGCTGTAGCTCATGCCATGGCTTGTGCTGCTCTTCAGAGCCAGCTCGTGTTTGGGGTCACTTCCAGCTGCCACTATATCACCTAAGATGAAACAAAACCCACCACCTGGTGCAAAAGCTGCTCTGCTCAGAGAAGCACAGAGCATCTTAGGCTGGAGGTCTGGTTGTTTTTAAATTTTATTTGTAGCAAATGGGAAGTTTGAGCCAGTGACCCAACTCCTCTGTACATGTTTAAAATGTATATGGCACAGCAAAAAAAGTCACAGATTTCTGGAGGGGACAATATGTTTCCAGGCCACAAGCATCCCCCTTGCCATCAGGGATGTGTGGGTACCACAGCCGCTGAAGGGGTACCTCTGGGAAGGAGGTCTGTCCCCGCCCTGGGCTCAGCTGAACCCAAGGTGCTGGCTCTGCCCTGGCCCAAAACTTCGGTGTTGCAAAGTGAAATGATCTGCTAAGCAAGGATCTGCGTTTGCCATCTGACTTTACAAGCAGAAGTACGTTAACTCCAGGGTGTAGAGAAAATGTCACTCCTGCCCTGTTCAGACAGAGGGTGTAATTGCCTCCGTGGTGGGATGGGGGGAGGATTGCATGAAGCAAATGTAGATGTAATTTCTGCAGGCTGTCTCCACCTCTGCTGTTGTCTCTCTGTATGAACATCAGGAAGCTGTTTAGTCTCCGTGGCTTTGTCTAGCGATGTGTCTGTGTTTCAGAGCAGCGGAGAACTCAGCCTTTCAGCTGCTACTGAAAATCCAGTGAGTTACAGACGTTCCCTGCTGCAGCTCCCTAGCCAAGGAAGATTGGTATGACCCTGCCCCTCCAAACCAGAGCTGCTGCCCTGGAGCCCATCAGGAGAGACGCATATGGATGGCAAGCTCATCTTCGGTGAGATAGATCGGAATGGTGCCTGCTCAGGATGCTTCCCAGTGAGATGAATCAGGAATTAATTCCCCGCTGCACATGGTCCATGGCTTATAAAGTCTCTCAGCGCTGAACAGGTTCACCAGGAAAGTAAAATTCTTTGTAGAAAGCTCCCGCTGAACAGTTTTACAAGTCGTGCTGTATCTGTGTGGGTTTAGTTTATAAGAGTTGCCTTTCTTGTGGGCCCTGGCAATTTAATACTGGTGAAATTCAACGGGTGGGGGCTGCTGACCACACCTCTTACTGGCTGCATCCCACCTGGATGCTGTGCAATCCTCATCTCCATGGGATCTGCACACTTCCCCCCTGCTTAGAGGGAGGGAAAATCAAGGCATAAGCCTGAAGTGATCTGCCCTAGCTCACACAATGTCTGCAGAAGAGACAAGATGTGACAACATCTTTGGCAGCTGAAATCCCCGGGTTTGGGGTTACGCTTCATGTGCTGCCACTGACCCTGGCTGAAGCTGCACCCTATGGCTGAGAACCAGCGACGCTGTGCCATAGGTGGTTGCCGATGCCACTGTGTCCCCATGCCTTCAGGGATCTGCAATACAAGTAGTCTCAAGGAGGGATGGGGCTGAAGCTCTGCTGAACTGAACCCATGGCAAGCCATTGTGGGGGCTTGGTATGTGAAAAAGTTTGTTTTAAAGTTTTTACATCTTTTAACAGCCCACTGTTTGGAAAAACTGCACACACACACTCCCCCCCACCCTGCCCCCAGCCCTGCCAAGCATCCCACTCTGCCAGTGGTGCCAGGGGAAGGGGAAAAAAGTGATGAGAGGGTTGTGAGGCAGCAGTTCTGGCAGAATTAAAGCCCTGAACAGAGACAAAAGTCTCCTGCAGTTTTGGAAAACAAATGCTCTGTATCCTTACCTTCTGATCAACGGCACACTCTGCTGCCATAGCTTTAGTGGCAGTCATGCTGATTACTCTGTATCCCTGCCAAAAAAACCCAACCTTATTGGATGGGTGTCAGGAGAGAAATCACGCAGTCCTGCTGTTGTCTCTGAATTAAACATTTGATTTTTCTGTGTTTTCAGAAAGAACCATGAACAGGTCAAGCGGTCTCTAATAACATCCACTTAGCAATTGCATTAACTGCATGTATTGACCACTTTCATGTTTGAATGTGATTCCTCACGCAAAGCCTACGCCTTCTGCATCCAGAACAGCTCAGCACCCCTCACTTGCATCCACAACAGTGATGCCAAGGCTCGAAGAGGACAATTTCCAGGAGACGCATCTGGATCTCCACCGACAGGGACTGAAGGGGGACTGTGAGGCCACTCCTAAACTCTCACATTCCTTCATTTTTCTCATATCCTTTACCTTGCACGTGGACAGATCGCTGGACCAAGGGCTGGGGAAGTTTTCAGCAGCAAAGCACCACGTGGGCAGAAGATGGCAGCATCAGCCCAGCAGACAGCAACTGCTTGCTTAACTGGGTAGGGATTTCTTTTAATTGGGAATACCAATATATTTTTTTTTTTCCTCAGGAAAGGAGATATTTTCACACCCTTGAACTTCAGAAATGTGATCAAGGCACAAGACAAAAAAAAAAATGCTCCACAAAGCCAAAGGGGATGGCTCAGCCTGAAGATGCAGGAGCCCCACGCATATCCTCTCCAGGAGGCTTGGCCCAGAATGTCCATTCTGAAACACAGACACCCTCAGAAGGTAAAACTGTACCATCCTCTTGCCAGGGCAGTGTTTCATAAAGCCTTCCCAACTAAAGCCAAGGGGGATCTTGGGGATGCTCCAGGAAGGTGGTGTGGGAGCAAAGATCTTCAGTGCTGGGCTGGAGGGGAAGTGAAGGAAGCCCTGCCCTGGCGCTGAGCCACAGACAGGCCTGGGGGAGATGGTGGGTGCTGAAGGGGAAAGAGGAACGGATGGAGGATGGAAAGGGGATGGAGGAAAAATGATTGGAAAAGGCACGGGAACCTTGGGTGGCTGGGGAGGCAGCAGCGTTGCTGCAGCCCCTGGCAGTCTGGCCCCATGGCGCAGCTCCAGCTCCCTGGGCACGTGTGGGTGCTGACTGACACTTTCAATATTGGGTAAATATTTAAATACTGGGTAAATATTGAAATATCTAAGTAGATCTTTGCAGCTGTGGTGAACCACACCAGGGGAAAACTTTGCAGGGGAGCAGCTTGCATCCCAAAGACCCAGTCTCTGCGGTGAGTGGGCCTTTGCAGGAGCACTTGGTGGTTCCCAGCCGCTATAAATGGCTGCCTGCTGCCTTTGCAGTGTGTCATTGTGCCAGTTTTCCAGATGGGGAAGCCAAACATGCATGAGGCACGCAGGGGCCACGGAGTGAGTCAAAGCTCACAGAGCCAGGGGATGAGATCTGCTGACTCTCCATCCCATGGTTTAACCACAAGCTCATCCCTTCCCCTCGGGGATCTCCTGCTCTGAATCTGCATTGCTGCTTGCGTATGACTTTCAGAGAAAAGTATTTTCTCTGAAAATAATGTGCTGCTTGGGCTGAAACAGCTCATAATAACTCTGGACGGTTGATGGGAATGCGTGTGTGGGAGGGAGCATGAGACAACAAATTGACATTTGGAGAAATCAGGGTGGCTATTTGTTACAGTTGTGACTCTAGGAGGAAGACCATGTCATGCCATGCATATCGCTTGGCACAGGATAAACTGATTATATCAGAGGCAGCTCCTGCTTGGCAGCAGTGATCACACCACCTGTGTGTCCTTGTCTTTATCTTCAAGTGAAGCAGCAGGTCTGCATGTGACCTCTCTTTTGTTTGGCATTGAGGGTGAGGAACAGAGGTGGTTTCCTCTAATAAAATCCTGCAAGAGCCCTAAAGACCAAAGTGTCAGCAATGGGACTGACAGGTGGGATACGTGCAGGTGCCCTGCCCTGATGGGAGCTCCAGCTGCTGCTGCACACTGTGGAGTGCCTTGCATCTGAACAGATGTAAGAATTTCTACACTATCTTCTTTTTCCTTATAGGATTAGCTGCAATAACTGGTATTTTAATAGCCTAGGGAGAGTGCACCTTTCTTACTGGGGTCATGACCACTAGCCCTGGTGTGTTACAGTGACTGGAAGGAGAAGGGAAGCAGGCTCAAGGTGAACACTGGTACTGCTTTCAGATATGCTGGGCCATATTGCTCCAAGATGTCATAAACCACCTGGATTGGAGTCCTGCAGAAGGATCACATACTGGCTTTTGTCTAGGGCAAGTGTATTATAAAATATCAGCTGTGATAGAAGATATGGTGCTGAGACTACACTCTTCCATGGAAAATAGAGAGGAGGGAGGAAGAATCTCCCAGATGCTCAGTACTTCTCAGGCAGAAACTTGCACTTGTGCACAGGGAGCCCTAAACATCTTGGACTCTACCTGCAGGGATGTTGCACATCTGGAGAGTGGAGGCTTGCAGGAGCATTAGCTGTGGTCTGGGAGTTCAGGCTCCTGAAATTCAAGCTGTGTATCTGCAGGGCAGTCACGATGTGGGTGCTCTCTGTAGATAGTGACCTTTTCATCTGCCCTTCCCAGGCATCAGCTCCTACCTGTGCGATGAGGTGGGTAATCTGAGAAGCCTTTTGCTGCAATTTGCCAAGGGGGCTGTCAGCTCATCTCATCCATCAGCTAAACATACATCCAACAGTAATCACTTCTTGTCTCTGCTGTATGGGGCACAGCCATGAAATGTTACTGTTGTAGTAGTATCTGGCTGGAAAAACAAACCCTGCTTCCCAACAGCTTCAGGCTTCAATCCCATAAGCACAGAACATCTCATGTTAATGTACTTGCTGTAAAGGAAGATGCAATCAAATTAAATGGATGTGAAGGACTGTACCCCTGCCCAGGATGACTGCCCGGGGACCAAAGCTGTGTTTTTTGGCTAGCAGTGTAGGAAACAAGATGGTCAGCACTGCATTTTCCTCCTTGAAGCAGTTCAGATGCAATTGAAATGACTCCCTCCTGGAACCCTCCTGGCTTCTGCTGAACTATGACACAGATGGGTCTGGCTCATTGCATGCAGCAAAAGCTGCTTAATTAGAGCAGCAGCTCAATTTATTTGTTTTGGATCATCTTTATTAGCCATCACTTAAGCTTGTAATTAAGAGCAGAATAGGGACTGTAAAAATGGTACCATCCCATGCTGCTTGCCTGCTCCCTGTGCTGCAGCCGCTGAGTGTTGCTGCTGCCTGCTCAGCACCCTCAGGAGTCTCTCCACTCCTGTATGGACAATACCACTGTCATCTGCACTCCAAATGCATGCTTTATTTCTGGCAAAGCAGAAAGGAAATGGTAGCATATTTACCCTGGGACACTTCTACTTGACTGAGGTGAAACGTCTGATACCCCAAATGCCAGGCAGGCACAGCACGAGCAGCAGTTATGACTCCTGGAGGGATGTTGCTGCCCATTTCTTAAAATAAATAGCCAGGTACTAACACCCAGCAGAAGAGAGCACCAAAAATCCTCACAGACTCCAACAGACAGGACAAAGGCAGAACAACTGCGACCTGAGGCTCGCATGGTAACTGAGGAAGCCCAGAACTCCTCCCCAGGAGAGAATGCTGCTCCAAAATGCAAAGCTACATCATTGCTCTGGTTGTGGCTGTTATTGACATTGTAATTTAGTTATAACTGTCATTTAGTTGTAACGTTGGGTTCAGTGAGGGCATTTCTGTTTGGGTGTTTCTTCTGAAGTGCCTGAGATGGTTTTATGGTTTTCAAATTGCCTCTGTACCACCCCAATATCCCGAATCTCCTCCTTGCAACCCCAAATCCTGGTTATACTCTTTGGGCTGAAGGGATGCTGGGACCATCACCACACAGCCATTTTTCCACCTCAAGGTAATTTGTGCACTGAGACTCAGTTTTCTTCTGTCCCACCCAACCTTGAGATTCCTACATTTTATTTTAAATAGGGCTTGAACCAGGACAAGCATGGGCATGCAGCTTTAATAATCTCTGTGTTTTTAACAGGGATTGAGTCCACAACAACTATGCTGGTATCCTGTTCTTGTCACCATGGTGCCTCACCCTAGAGCAGGGCCCACCTCAGCCATCACCCTGTGGGGTGGGCTCTGCTCCCGGGGCCTCACAGGTGACAGCCAGGGATGCATTTCCATCCCTGCAGCAGAGGAATTGCAGGTCCCCTCCCTGTGGGAGGCAGGACTGGACTTGGCTTTGAGAGCTGGTAGCTACAGTCACAGCTTTCCACGTGGTCCCTAAGGAAATTCCCCAACCTGGCATCCAGGCCCCCCAAAACCACAAGCAGCTACTGTGTGTGGTGCAGGGTATTACGTATCAACTGTCTGCTCACAGGACAGGAAAGAAAGCTGGATGTTGTATTTGCACATATGTGAGCGGTTATAAAACAGCTTGTGCTCCCGAGCAGTGTTTTTTCCTTTATTTATTCAAACATCTAAAGGAACAATAGGTTGGAGAATTGGGAGGGGAGAGGAGGAGGAGAGCTTATACATTTTGCTCCTCCTTTCTTCTGAAATGTCAGCATCTTACAGGGTTCTTGATCAGCTCTGCTTTGGAGGATCCTGCTGCCACGCTTGGCTCCAATGATAAACATTGAAGGGCAGCGTGGGGGACCCGACGGCAGTGTTTTTAATGAAGTGCATCTCTAGGCTACAACGAAGGAGGCTATTTGTGTCCTGGTACAGCCTTTTGTTTGCAAACAGCAGCCTCTCTAGGTAACCACACAAGTGCCTATTTATCTGCATCTGTCTCTGCTCACAATAGCAAAGGAAAGGAACACAGAACAAAAATATAGCAGCGAGAAGTTGGATGAATTAATCCTACAGGCAGCCCAGACAAGGAAGCCCATATTCCTGGAGATGTAGATAAATCTAGTGATTATTCTTTTCTCAGAGTTCAAGGCAAGTCCTCTAACCTGGACTCTGACAAGAAAAATAGGGACAAATAAATCATTCCTTCTTGCTGGCCTCGTTTCTTGCCCAAAGATAAAACCCAAACATTTTTGGCAGTGCACAGTCCAGTAAACGTACCCGTTCACTGACCCCCTGTCCGTCCCACAGCCTCCTCTGCACTGACTCATCACAGCGCCTGCTGTCATCACCTCCCAGTGTCCCGGGGACCAGCTTCGTCACGAAAAAAAGGACCAGTTCAAAGGCTACATTTTTAAATGCCAGTCCTGCACTCCCTGCAGATGATGCAAATACACGAAGAGAAAGCCGACAGGTTTGTCGCAGTCTTGCCTTTGCTTTTTAGAGTCAGCCGGAGAGTCTTACAGATCTGTTCTGAAGGTTGCTGGAGGCTGGTTATTTTGTTTGAAAGCAGGGGCAGCAGCAGCCAGGCAGCCACTATTAAAAAGAGGAATTAAAAGAAAAAAAAAAAGAAAGAGGGAGACATTGGGGCTTTAAAGCCAGCTGACTGCTTTTGACAAGCTGAAGGATTTTTTGCGTCCGGATATTCTTGACCTGCAAGGCAAGGGGATGTGCTGCCAGAGCGGAGGATTTGAGCATCTCTGGCAGACAGAGAGGAACTTTCACCTCCTTTAACAGAGTCCCTGCACCGACTTGTGAGCGTCTCTGATCAGGCTTCAGGTGCCCTGACAAGGCCACATCCAGCCATTCCTCAAGCACTGTGTCCAACCCTCACACCCCAGAGCCCAAAGAAAAGATATCCAAAACCAGAACTTCATTTCTCTGTTCCCCTCCTTCCCAAATCCCATGAGAGTGAAAAATAATGAGTGCTGTGCGTGCCTTCACATTTGGTTTTGATAAAGGGGGTGAGAGACAGGCTTCACTGTGAGTATCCCCCTGGCAGGACAAGGTGCTGTTGCTCAGGCTGCTCCCTTAGTCTCCTTTCCGTAGATTTTCTCAGGACGAGATAAGGTTTCTCTGCAATTAGACAGAAATTGGCTGGCTTGGTGCACTTCTGACACATTCTGCAAAGGTACTCAATGTGCTGCAAAGGGGATGACTTAAGTGAGGAAGGGAAAAAAAATAAATAGAGAATTTCCCAAACAGAAGAGTCCTGGACAATCCTATGAGTGCCCACATCTGGAAGCGAAGAGCTCAAGGGCTCAAATGGTCACCTCCCTCCACCCCAGAGCATCCACAGAATCACCAGGGGTTTGTACTTGGAGCATCTTCTCCCATATTCTGAGTCATATTCTGAGGGGCAACTCAAGAGTTGCCCCTAAAGCATGGTGTTCCGGGAAGGGCGTGCGTTTCTGCCTGGTTCATGCAAGAGGCGGGAGGGGCTCCTTCTGTTGCATTCAGGTGGACTTGGATTACCGAGCACATCTGAAAATCAGACTTGAGCTGAGTAAACAAATATTGATCTACCTAACCTCAGGTCACTGCTGAGAATAGTGTTGTGAAGTGTATATTGAAGGGTACCATCAGACGGTACAAACGCAGGGTGAATTTCAATCCTGCTCCAGGGAGTTCACAACCTCTGTACAATCCATAGTCGCATCTGAAAATGCTGGTCTCATTTGGTTTACAAAAATCTATGTCTCCTCCTTTCATGGTATCAGGAAATACTTAATAAACAGTCCAGAATGCCTGAAACAAGAAGGTGTGATGCTAAAACAGCTGGGTTTCAGGGCCACGCAGGGCTAGAAGTGGATTGGGATGGGAGGAGAGGAACAGCCTGTTTGAGGGAAAAGCTGGGCAGTGGGGTAGACTTTCTTGGGATGATTAATGCCACCCTACACACCATCATCATTTGGGAGATGAGCGTTCATTTTATACAGCAACTTGAGCTGCTGAGCCTGTGTTCTGGTAATTTTCCAGGTACTCAACCGTTTGACTTGAGGGTTTTTAAACATATCGAATGAGATGTGATGTCTTGTGAATGCTGGAGTGGAGGCAGCAGAGCAAAGGATTTTCCCCACCGTGGTGAATTAAGTAGGACACTCCGCCTTCCCAAGCGGAGTCCCTGACCCTCCCGTGTCTCTGCAGGGTCACAGCTTATTTGTTTACACCTTGTAGAGAAGAGCCGGGACCAGCCAGTCTCTTCTCAATGGTCTGAATTTTCCTCCAAAATCCACATGGTGATTTTGAAGGAAAATTCAGATTATCGAGGTTGGCTTATTCGGACTGATAAGGTCAGCTCAATGCAGGCCTGATCCCTGACCAGCAAAATCTACGGGATGACTGAGCAAATTGCTATTATTTTCCCAGTCAGTCAGGTTTTCCCCATTTCCTCTCTACCAGGATGGAAGGTGGGGAGCAGCCCCATCCATCAAGGCACATTGTCACCAGCCCAGCAGACAGCAAGTGCCAAGTGTTGAGAGGACAAGTTCTCACAAGTCCCCATTTTTAGGATCAGTTTCTGTTTCACATCGCAGCAGGCTGGCCTCGACCTGCTGCCTGCCCCAGCGGAGCGGGACACGGTGGCTTGAAAGATATCGAGTGAAGAACAGCTGAGAACTACAACGATCCTGGCGTGTGTATAAATAGAGACGGAGCTGTTATCCTCATGAAATGAGACCAGATGTTTCTCCAAAATCCCTCTTCTCTGCTAGTGAAAATTATAGTTTAGTTACAACAGGGCTAAGCAGGCAGCAAAATACTTCAGCCCTACTGATGTTGGGAAGTCAAAGGAAATACTGGAGGAGCAAAATGCCTCGCCGGGGCAGGGGGTGCTGGCGTAGCCACCCTGCGATGCTGCAAGGATGGATGTGGCACGGTTGGAGCGGGTGCGAGCCAGAGGAGCCCCTCGCCGCCTTTGTTCTGTTTTTTCTGCTTCCTATCCCGGCATTAATGGCCTGAGTTTAAAGCCCATGCTGCGGCTGCTTTTGTAAGGTAGAAATTCAGTGTCAGCATATGTATCCTGGAGGCAGTTGGCATGAGATGAAGGAGGGACGGCAGCAGAAGTTAAAACTGGGCCTTGGCTCTTTAATATTTAACTTTCCCCAGCGCTGGGGTTTTTTTAATCAGTTTGCGCATTATCTGCCATCCCTGTTCAAAGAGGGCTTTAGCATGGAGATTTCAGCGCTTAATCCCAGGGGCAGGGAAAGCGGAAGAGTCTCTCTGAAGGTTTCAGGGCTCAATCTGGCCTCAATTACACCAGCCTAAATCAGTAAAGAGTAGCCACGATGGACTCCACTGGGACCGCGTCGGACTGGAGGTAACAAAATCAGGGGTCAGTCCCGTGTGTGGGCAGGAGGTGCCTCTGGTCCCCAAGGCTCCATCCATAGGGAGTGACCAGGAGGATGTAAGCATTGCCGCGTTGGCTCAGAACAAACGTGCACCTTGGGCACTAACCAGTGCCTGGCTGCGGCCAGCTGCAGATGCTTAGGAAGGAATATCGGAAGAGGGAGAGTATAAAGTGATCCTTCCTCCGGCATACCCTCCCGGCTCCCGGTAATCAGCAGTTGAGAAACTTCCTGAGCCGGAGGTTGCATGAATTTGTCTAATCCTTTTTTTTGAATTCATTTATACTTTTGGCCTCCCTGACATCCTGTGGCAATAAGTTCCACAATGTAATTATGTGTTGTGTGAAAAAGTACTTCCTTTTGTCTGCTTTAGACCCGACTCCTGAACATTTCTCTCCACGCTCCGTTGCTCTTGTGCTGTGAGGAAGAGGGAAAAATAATTCCAGGTCCATACCAGACCTCTCTGTCTTTACTTGCTGCAAGGTTTTGTTCTTCCAAACTGGAGTCTTTTCATTTTTCCAGTCTTTCCTCCTCGTACGGTATCACTTTCCATCACTTTCCACTGTCCCTTACCACCCTCCTCTGTGTTTCTTCCCATTTTTTGAGAGTTTCTTCAAGTCTCTTCGCCTTTTTTTGAGATAAGATCACTGAAGTGAGACTTGCTCACTCCTGAAGACATGAATTCATTCTCCTGGAAGAAGGTCAGCTCAAAAGCTTTATTTTCTCAAGTCAGACCGATGTAGTTCAATCTCTTCTACATGACATACAGTCTTTGGCTTAATGGAAATACATATGCAGCTCTCTTCAAACATAGCGATTTAACCTATTCTGAGTAAACCTGCAGCCCTGATTTAACTAGAGCCCGTGGGTAACGTGACGGCCACAAGTAGATCAGCTAATGGGGCTGTTTTACACAAAGGGAATTTCATGCATGTGCTGATATTACTGCCCACTTACGCCTGCACAAATCCCCTGTGCCTTACTGGAGAAGACCCCCAGCCAGAAAGCTGAGCTGATGAGCATGAAACTCAGCAGTCTCCGATTTCCAGGACATCTTTATTTATAAAATATGTCTATTTTTGCTACCTCATGCCTGCAAAACCAGCCTTCCTATTTTAGCCATCCCCCACTCTTTATTATTGTTTATGTTGAACCAAACCCCACAAATAAAGGCAGGAGAATGGATTTTGTTTTCTGCTACTGTGTGAATTTCAGAAACCACACAATCCAGTCGTTCCAGACCTTGCTGTTGGCACGGTTTGATCATACTTGCAGATACAACCGGTCCTCACTTGATGGGAACCAGTTGCTGGTGTCTCGTGCCGCTGCTGCGTAATTGTCATCCCAGGATTGTGTGGCAGCTTTTTAAAACTCCCTATTCCCCTTTTGGCAGTAGCTCAGCAGCCACATCTTTCCCTCTCAAGACGCCAGCTCCTCTTCTCTTTCTCAAGGCAGCTCATCCCCCTTTCCGCCTGCAGCTGCTTTTGCAAGCTCCCAGCAGCTGCAGCAGGTAACGACCACAGACTGGTGCGAGGGACAGAGAAGTCTCTGGGAGGCTGACGCGAGAAGTGGGCTGTGGGGAGAATAGGAGGGGAAAATCTTGAAGAGTTTCTTGGATTGTGGCCTTCAAATGATAAGCTTGGAGAATACGTACGTTGTTATCTGCAGTAGTGGGAACGAGCAGGTGTAGAGAAAATTTAGGAGGGAAAAATTGGTTTTCCTACTACTTTGTGGTGTTATTATGGCAATTTATGCAGATGTCTGCTCTGGAAGGAGCAGCCTGCACACCCTCAGTTCTTGGGCTCTCAATCCTTTGCAAACCATGATGTGAAGCGTGTTTAGGGGTGGGAAGGAGCCAGGAGAGGTTACCGGGTGTCCTGGCTGTGCTGCTTCTGTGCAGAACTGTGCAGAATTGCCCTGTGCCTGTCACAGTGATGGAGAGATGAACCCTTACCAGATTTCAGCTTGGTTTAACTCTTCATGGTTATAGGGGTCATTTTAAAATTCTTCTTTCACAGAGAATTGAGGCTGACACTGTCAAGCTCACAGGATTTCTCTCTCTCCCTGATCCTGTGTTTCACCCCCTACAACCTCAGGAAGTGTTGAACCTCTGGTCTGTTTCAAACAAAACAAACAGAAGGATAAAGGTCCAAGAGCTAATTAAATCCCTGCAGGAACAAAGAAAATTGGCAGCAAGGTAGAACAGAGAGATCTACCAAGCCTCTCCACTGAGGGTGTCCACCCTTTGCTAGATATCAGGAGATGTATGCTGAGATGTGAATATGTAGGAAACTGGGCTACACCAGTGCTGCTGATTAGAAAACAACTGAAGGTTTTGAAGAAGGAGGTTTCTTTGTTTTCAAACTCAGCTTGGAAATCACAGCAGGGCACATATTCCCACCATACAATGGAAAACCTGCAACGTGAACTCATCCCATTTCAGAAAACAGGGCTCCCACCTGGGTAGAGAATGACCCACTTGTAGGGCAAGATTCAGGTCAAGCTCTCCGTCAAGCACGAGCCACAAACCCAGAGGAAACGAGGTTTCATCAATTAATCATAGGGCTGGCAGGAGTGTTTTTTTTTCTCCACAGAAATAGTTAACATATCTTCAATCATGGACACATCTATACCAGTGTGAGGGTACTCCAATCCAGTTGGTTCAGGGCATCATTCGCTGCCACTTTTCAAGTCCTCAGCTCCCAAGACGAACTTCTGGGAACTCCAAAGACAAACCTTCAGGTTCAGGCAGCTGATCACAACCTGCCAAGCTGTGGAGCTTGAAGCTACGGCCCCTTCAGAGGGAAGTTACTGCCCTTCAGCAGTAACTCACTGCACGAACCCTCTTATTCTGCTGTAGGGTGAAGTAAAACAGGATGGCATAGAGCACGGTTAGGAAGTGGCAGAGCTGTATCTAGTTTAAAGCAGCTTTATGGCAGTACAGCTGCTATAGGTCCATGCTAATTCAACAGCTATTTCAATTAAAAAAAAAAAAAATTGTTAGCCCCTTTGTACTAATGCAGAAGATGTGTAGAGAGATGAGCCCTTAGACACTGCTTGTGCTAAGCTTTAGATTTCAGTGCGAAATGTTGAGGAGATGGCCGATTTGCTAAATCCTCTGTGCACCATGGAGATAATCGCTGAATCTATGCGCTTGGATGGATTTACCCAGTTCGTATTGACCATGGACAGGCACGAACTCAGACCAAGAGATTACAGGGAAGGAACCTGGAGCAAGCTGAATCCCTTTGCCCACCCTCCCTGAAAATTCAAGTTACAACACGGTGATTTAAAAGACACTGTGGAATGCACGCTATATTCACAGGCATTTTATTCTGGATTTTTAAAGAACATGTGCCTTAAGCACTGGCAACTTCACCACAAAAATTAAAACAGAAAATTAAAATGCAGTGCACTCAGGGTGGTCAGTAAACAGGCATTCAGAGCAAACCAACCTGCAAATCCTCTACACAAAATGAGCTTGATCAAGCCAGTAGCCTTCCTTTCTCTCCAGCCTATCTCCTTCCCGTGTACCTGAAAGCGCATGAAAGATTTAGCAGCCTCGCACAGGCACGCTCCCAAGTGCAATGCGAATGCTGACAAAAGATCTGCACCTGGGAAACCCCACCTCACGCTGCCTTTTGAGACTGGGACCATCACCCTCATTCCCCTGACGGCGTGAGCCGGCTGGAGCAAGGGCCGCTGTGAGATGCATGTGGTGTACACCCCTCGGCAGACACCCCCCCCCCCCCCACC
>WHYT01016800.1:0-20373 GCA_009806455.1 Tetrax tetrax
CCCCTACCTACCTGCCGCTAGCCTAGCCCCAGGCCTCCCCCCTCCCTCCCCAGTAGCAGGCCCTAGCCCCTAGCTACCTCCCAACTGCCAGAAGTCACAGAGTCCCTTAACTGTGGCAGTTGTCTTTGTCACTAAGGGCTCTCTCATGCTACAATAGTAAAGGCAAAAGAAAGACTACCCTGAATTTCACCTTCCTCCTGCTTTTTTTTAAAATCTTAAAACCACCTAAGGAGATAAAACACAACACCACAACCCTACTCTGATTTCCTTCAGGATAAATACAAGCTGTTTGTGAACTATGAATTTGGTGTTGCCATACTGAGTGCACAAGAGCGCTTTTCCTTTCTTAAACAAAAGCAAAAAGCCAGAGCTGTTAGGTTACCAGCAGTGTTATTACAGATGATAATTTTTAGGGCCTGTCACCATAACCTTTCTTGTGAACAAGCTGCCTTTTCAGCTGGCTTGCTACTTGGACTTCCTAAAACCTGTTCCTAGCTCCCACTAGTCTGTCACCACGCATGCTGGGGTAGGGCACGGCTGGGTGTTTTTTCCATCAGCTGGAGGCTCCTGGGGCTTAGCTTAGCAGAGCAAAACCCTATACCAAAAACAACAACAACAACAACAACAAAAACACACCAAAAAAACCCCAAACCAAACAACCCCAAACCAACCCCTCATTTTCAAGATGTATGCTTGAACTCACGACTGCAGCGCAAGGCAGCTCCGCGTTTGGGCTGTGGGTGCCCAGAGCAGCACCCGTTCCCTGCCTGTGCAGCACCACAGCCCAGGCCAGCGCGGTCCCTGCCCCGCGCACAGCGAACAGCCCTCTCGGCCAGAGCCGGGCGGTTGGTTCAAGCTGGAGCTCCCAGTCGCCCTCAGTTTTGAAGCCCATTGGATGAGTCAAAATAAGTACATGCAAAGTGGAAAAAAAAGATCAGAAAAACACAGAAGTGTTTTAACTGGCTCCTGCTTTTCCAAAATACAGTTAATTCTGAGTAGAGCAAAGCCTGGGCAACACCTGCCAAAGAACTGAAAGCACAGACAGGGAAAAAACAGCCCTTGTCACAGCAGTAGAGCCACTGGCCATCCACCACCTCCTGCAGATGTAAATAAATCCCCTTGTACCACGCGTCCCTACAGCAGCTTTGCCCCTTGGTCAGCACTAGCCGCGCCCAGCCTGGTGCCCTGCCCTCACCGCACCAGCAGGACGTGCTGGAGGCCAGGGTAGCCCAGTGGCTCCAATCCGAAGGCTGCGCAGGTGATGCAGAGACTTCTTTTGTGTGTTTTTAAAATCATTTGAACAAGCTACATTAAGGTTAAAAAAAAGCAGGGGCAGTAAAATATTAAATAAATAAATAAATAAATCTGTTTCTTGCATGGCCAACACAGCGATGCTCCTCTCCTCCCTGGGGGGCAGCTGTGAGGCTGTGCCACAGACCATATCCCCACCCACAAGCACCGTGGGACCTGAGCACAGCTCCGGGAGCTGGGATGGCACACTCACCCCCAGTGTGGCAGTTCCTTCCCTCTCCAGTCCCAGCACAAAACCAGAGAACCAGAGTCATTTTCAGCCAAGATGTTCATGGAGAAAGTACTTCAGTAGGATCATGAGAGGTCAGAAGAGGAAGGGCTGGTAAAACCAGAGCTCTTGCTGACACAAATACATCAACTCCCACGGTCTGGGGAAAGAGAGGCCTCTCATAGACAGAGATGGGTCTTTCACAGCATTACCACAGGCCTGGAGAAACAGCTACGCTGCAGAATCAGCCCCAACCCCAAGGGAAGCACAATGTGGTTGAACAACTTTGTAACACGGCACAGTGACACACGACAATATGCTGGATGCTCACCAGTTCACAGATGTCCTGTTTTTGAAGGCCACACCAAGCTTCTTATCGACACATCTGGGATTGCCATGCTCCACAGTTCTTCAAACACATCAGACTTGCCACTCATAAAGCAAAACCTGAGGAGGAAGCAAGAGAGGTTGTCAAGAGAGGAATGACCCAGGCTGTGCATGGTGGCCCATAGCAGACCTGCTCTCCATACTCACCATGTCGCACAGGCACCTGCTCCAGCCTGGACAGCAGAAGGAACACAGCTTCCAGGCCATAGTTGCAGAAAAAGCACAGTTATATGTCCAGTGACTCCATGGCAGAGTGACACAGCTGAAAAACTCTTGAGCTGGCCTTTCCCAGCCAGGGCTACTCCCACCCAATGAAGAATACACACAGCTACTCATCTTGCACCAGGTTCTATGTATTATCAGACCGGCTGACAGGTAATAACATGTCTTCTTTAGCAGAAAGCACAATATTGATCACTAATTATTAAGACAAACAAACATTTTTAAAAATAAAAAACCCCACCCAGCCACACATACTCAACTGCACAGATGTCCCTAGACTGCCAGTCCAGGAGGGAAGCCCCTCACTGCCACAGCAGTGTTCTGTGCCAGCTAAACCCAAGCAGTGTAGTCCGTGATCACCTGGCCTCTGAGAAACATTAAAAAAAAAAACAAACCCAAAAACATAAACATCATAAACATCATACTCTGCTGACATTTTAGCCAACAGTAAGTACATCAGAACCCATCCAAAAAAAAAAAAAAAAAAAAAAAAAAAAAAAAAAAAAAAATCAAGACAAGTCGCCTTTCCGTCCTGGAATGCACAATTCTATCAAGGCTGTCGAGAACAGTACAGTTGATAACATTAACACTTCTGCAGGCTGTTTTGTTTTTATAAAGATAGTGTCAAGCAGTTCATAACCAAACTTTCAAATTTTACAATTGCTAGAAGTCCTACATCTGGTTTTATGGCCTAAATAAACAGACCTGCAAATAGGTTGTCAGGCTATGTTTTCCTGAAGGAATAAATTGAGGCAGGAGGTGAAGCAGGACATGACACAGACCAACTCCACCTGTGTTCCCTTCAGGCAGTGCAGAGTGAAATAAAACCAGCAACCTCCACTTTCTCTGCTAGCTTCCCAGATTTTAGACATGCCAAGACATCAGTTCTGGACTGGGAGACTTGTTTAGATTGGATCTAGCAAGTTTTGAACTCTGCAGAGGGCAAGGCCGCAATAGTTTTCTACAGAGGTGTGATAAGGGAGAAGACAATACAGAGGAGCACTGCTCCAGTGCACTGAACGTGTTTGGAAATCATCTTGATTCCCTGTGAAAAACAAAACCAAATAACCCAAACACTCGCCTGCAGTTTCTGCCAGTGAACAGGGTTGTAAAAGCCTACATACCTACAAAGGGTAGCAGTTACACAGCAGCCCAGCTACAGCTATCCAGAAAGGTATTAACACTTGCACACCTCTATATATTAATCTCTATAAATACAGTATTCTACACAAGGAACTGTAGAAAGACGTCATTCAAGGTTTTGTTAGGGTTTTTTTTTGTTTGTTTTTGTTCAAAAGCTTGGGAAGGCTTTTGTTCAGATCTCTGTCTTTTTTCTGCCAGTCTGGAACACTTGTTCTTTCTCTTCCTTCATCTCCCACTCCATCCTAAGTGGCTTGGTTAGTTGTAACAGTCAGGTCCAACCACTGTGCTTTGCCATCTGAAGCAGAAGGAAGATGACCACATGAAGAGCTGCTCTACAACTTTCAAAGGTGAAAAGCTAAGTGTGAGGCTGGTTCAGCTGTCACCAGAGTCCTGGGGAAAGCAGGCAGTCATAGTTCATCCCTGGAGGACGGTGCATTGAGAGATGACTGGGAGGGCAGGGCATCCTTGTTCTGGGCATCAGTATGGATCTTGCCCTGCTGCCGGGATTTCCAGGAGTGTGTTCTGTCCCAGTCCGTTGACACGGTCTCGTTGTCCCAGATTGTAGAGGTCTCTGTGTCGCTGAGGTAGCCTGGCTGCCCTGTGTAGTGGGTGGGGTAAACAAGCAGGGGTTCTGCTGAAAAGGCTTTCAAGTCTCTGGACTCATAATACTCCATGTACTTCGCTCTAAAGAGGGGGGAAAAAAAAAAAAAATCACCAGTAGCGGAGTGAACATCCATCAGTGCCACTGCTTATAACTGTAAGACTCAAGTCAGTTCACTGAGCAAGAGGTTCCAGGGAGTGGAAGTAGTTGCTGAGGTGGAGTCTGACCTCTACAGCCAGAACCATGCACGTTACAACCACACACACAACCTACAGCACCAAAGCCTCCATTACCAGAGAGTGCCGAGTGTCTCAGAACCAGTTCACAAGCCCTGCACCAGGTAGGGACAATAACCCCTCTGCAACAGGTCTGTCACCTCCTTTGATCTGTGTCAGAAGCTCTGCCACAGACAATCAAAAAGTACAAGGAGTAGCCCTGTCCACCACCAGCCAGGCTACAGAAGTGAGACACACCAACACGACCTGCCCTAAGATCATCCACAGCAAGACCCAGCTCACAGCACTGAAGGCATCGTACTTACACAGGGTGCTTGTTGTACATGACTGGCAGAAATTCATCTACAGGCAGCATCTTGCTGAAAGGCTCAGCTCCAATGAGTTTCTGGGCCCCTTGGAAAGAGATTGCGTACCCCAGGGTCCAGTACGAGTAATCGGCTTCTACCAGGTTCATGACATTGGGAACTGCTTTCTCGGGCTCCTGCACCTGCATCCTTTTCCGGCCAATGTAGCTTAAAGGGTGAAAAGACCATTGAAATTACAACCAAAGTGAATCTGCAGCAATTAGGACCACATGTTCCCCTGTTCATGTCAACCAGGGGAGGGCAAAGGGTCAACCCAAGAAGTAATCCTTGACCAGGCTCACAGATTTCTATCCCACACCACTCCCTGTCATCCAAGTCTTAACCCAGTGGGTGGTACAGCTGGGAAAGATTTTGTAAGGGAGCTAAGACAGCGTTCGAGCCTCAAGACTGAACTGTGACAGAAGAACTGACACAGCACCATCTCCAAACGCTGTTGAGATCAACCAGCACCGCCCACAAAGGGCAGTAACTGCACCCAGTGGGCATCCCAGCATCAGCCTGCCCCAGGAGGCAGATCTGTCCTGACGGCAGGAGCCACCAAGTAGTCTCTAGCACCTTCCTTGGCACTCCAGCGTTAACCTGCACCTCCATCATGACACAGCAGGTGCTGCATGCCCAGCAGTTCCCAGATGGCTGAGGGCCAGTTACTTACATAAGTTCCCAGTCTAGCTGGGCTTGTTCAATGTCATCCATCAGCTTCATGAGCTTCCTTTTAAACTGGTGTTCAAAGCGCACATCATCCTCAATAACAAGTGTCTTCTCCAGTTCTCTGTTCACCACCTGAAACAAGAGGGTTCAGAAGTGATCACAGTGGCACATACGGGCCACTCCCTACACCCTGAAATTGCTGGGGTCATCCTGACCAGGCACAGCTTTCTAGATCACGCAGGTAGGGAGGCCGGACAACCACTGCCAGATTCACAGCTCAGCTGGGAGAGACTGCAAGAGCCAGTGAGAAGTCCTGAAAATACCCTGGGGGTGAGCATCTGCAACCTACAAAAACTCTCCATCTGACATTGCACCTTTCAGAACCCAGAAGCTACCACCTAGCATGACCACAACAACCACCACCTCCTCAGAGGAATGTGCAGCAGCCTCCGATGCCAAAGCTGCTGTTCAGATAAACTTTTGTTGGAAGAAAGCGTTCCTGAAGTCTGGAAAGGAGGACAATTAATTATACCCAAAGTCTCTGTTAAGAGAACACACATGCAAAGGCATCCCGCACGTAGGTTCCCACATTACCACCTGACTGCTGGCAATTTGGACGTCTCAAGCCCAAAAGCACAGCCTGACTCCTCCGTGCTGCAGTCATTCCTGCTGGCTCTAAGCCGTTGGGATCAGCACCCTGCCCTGCTGAGAGGTGCTGCAACTAACACCTCTGCGGGCACAGGGCTGTCTGTGTTTGGGTAGCCACTGCCATTGCCCTGTCTTCTTTTAGTACCAAGTCTTTCTCCCTGCTTCCACCACACCTTATCCAAAATAACCCCTCCTGTTGATGTCAGGCTGTGTAACTCCAGCATCCCTGATCTGCACAGTCCAGACCTTCTCAAGCATCACTCCCCAGGTCATCAGGGATAGATAGAAGGTACAGTTTTTACCACCCAAATAAGACCTCTTAGCTCAGGTAACAGAGGTCCCTACTGTTATGAATATTTATGATATGGCCAACTCAAAAAGCCAGTCAGGAGAGTCATTGAAGCTTGTTTCAGCACAGATGCAAACCAGGGAAAAAATTAGTTTTTTTAACACCATTTGCTCTTCAAAATCTTCTTGCCTTTCTCCTAAGCAAACCTGCTCCAAGCAGGCCATTGGATGCTTTGCAAAAACAGTCATGAAAATATGCTGATAAAAATCACTCAGAGATGTTGGCAAATGGAAAGCTAAACACTGCGTTCAAGAAAAACCCTGTGCATGATCCCCTACAAACCAAAGAAAACAGTTCCTCCCTACACTTCCAGAAACCAGTATTGTATTTGATGCAATACAATGGCTACAGCCCTACGACTGGCTGTGCACCTTCCTGTTGCACCTGCCCCCAGCACCTTCCTGCAGGACCCCGAGGCACCCACAATCTCCTTACCTCCTTCCAGATGTAATAGTGACTAAGGAAGCAGCCGATCTCTCCCCTGGTTAGTGGCCTGGAAGAGTATGGGTCTCGGTAACCTGGGAGCATATCGATGCTGAGAGCTTTGAGCTGACTCGTGTTCAGTGCTCTAAAAAAGACAGAATGTCTATCACCATTTTAAAGAACAGTAGGTTCAAAGTCAGATGCAGACACAACATGAGAAACACTGCTGATATTCAGGGAAAAGCCAGAGAAAAGCCACACCTCAAGAAATTCCTGCACTTGTTTCGCTCAAAAACCTGGGGAAAAATTAACTTCTTGATTTACATTTCTAAATCAAGTTAACAAATTATATCCTTAACTCTGCCGAAGACTCCTTGTGGGACCATCAACTTGTCAAGTGCTTGGGTTAGAATATTTTTCTAAGAGGCCTTGATAGGTTCCCAAGTCTCAGAGACCACTATGCAGCATGTGGGTTCCTACCTCCCCGGGGCCTCTTCGCAACTCCCAGATCAAAAACTTTTGCCTTGACTTCTCTTTATAAAAAAAAGTCTTAACATGCCTTAGAGTTAAGCTTGGAAAGGGCTATGTCAGGGTTAACACTGTAGCACAACGGCTTTGTAGCACTAAGATGGATGATCTTCCCAGGGGATGATTGCTCTCAAACACTTTCACTGTGACTCCTTTTAGCTTCGTGCAAGTGTTACAGTTCACAGATATCAGCATGATTTTAACCTGATTTTCATCTTAGACTGAACCACACTGCCCTCATTGTCTCATGGTGACTGACCAATTGCAAAAGAAGAAAGAAACAGAGGAAAACTCCCCCAAACAGAGTGTTAGGTAAATAAAAGTGGTATTCACTTCTCCCCTCAGCCCGCCCTTCCCCACCAGAAGGGAGGTCAGGGCATGCGAGGAGATGGTGTTAAGCTTTTAAGCACAAGCCACTCATTGCAAACATCAGCAACCCCAGTCGAAACTCACTTTCCATCCACAGCTTCCACTATCTTCACTGCAATCTCCTGTTCATAGAGAGTCCGCAGCATCCGATCCCGCCTGTCTTTTCGACGCTTCAGATTGATCATGAAAATCTGGGTAGAAGAGAAAGCCATCAGCCTCCTGCCTTGGGAATGATGAAGGAAAGGGAGTCCCGATCCACTCCTCTCCCACAGTCTGACTGGAAAAGCAGACCTTATTAAAATACCAGGTGTAGTTTTCTTCCAGGTTGTTCAGAATTTGTCAAAAAAACTGGGGTTGGTTTTGAATTGAAAGGCTAGGGCTCGTTCTTTGTCTAAAAACTACTTTTTATGGATGTTTTACCTCACAGGAAAAAGTTGCTCTTCAACATGAATAAATGTGAGTGCAGCCCAGTTACAGCCAAGTCTGTAATTTCCAAATATACAGGATATTTTGATTTATATTAAACACAGAGTAAAACTGCCATCTCTCACATTTACCCATGTGTTTCTCCACAATGCTGCCACTGCCTGTATTTAGGATTATCAGTGGGGCCACCATCCAAGTACAAGGACACAGCAAACAGGATTTCTGTGATTACTTTGGGCACTGAAAATCCACTGCTACCCCTGCCAGAGCAGAAAGCCTAGCACAGAGCCAAGAGCAGGAGCAGAGATGTCTGGGCAGGGCTCAGTCCAAGTCTTGAGGAGACCGACCCTGTGGTGGAGGGCAAAGAACTAAAGCCCTCATTTGCAGGTAAACCGCGGAAGGTCAGGGATATTTTTCAGTCCCAGGTAGAGAAGTACAAGTGCAGCTTTGTAGCCTGTGGAGCAAAACTTCATCCCAGTAAGAAGCAGAACAAATTCCAGCTCAGTACAAATGCAAAAATAATAAATTGGATAAACAGACCACAGCCACAAAGGACAACATGGAAAAAACCTACACCAGCTGTGTCCTAAACACAGACGCTCAAACACACACAGCCAAATCAGGTTCAGACTTTACAAGTCATATAAACAGATGTAGCGGAATACACCAAGAAAACAAAAGCTCCCCTGATCACCACAGCTCCCCTGGTCACAGTGCCACTGTCACCCTGGCAGCTGCACGTACAGGGGCTGCTGGCTTTGTGAGCAACACAGAACTGGTTAATTGAAGCACAGCAGATCCTCTCCCACCTTCTCCCCTCAATGCCTGCTCTCTCCACAACGTGAGGCAGAGTCAGGACAGGAATTTCTGCAGGGTGTTGGGGCAATACTAGTGTCACAGCAATCATCTTTCTAGATCACTTTTACTTAAGGCCACAAGAGAAAAGCATGATGACCAAGCAGGGCAAGGGGAGAGCTGCCACAGTACGTAGACAGCACGCATGGTTTTCATCACTGCCGGACATACCCAGCTTTGGCTAGAACCCAACTGGGAGCCTGGCTCCCTCAGCTGCTCCGGGCTCTCCAGTGTATCTCCTGGGTGAGAGAAATTGTTCCCTTCTGTCACTGGAAAGCAGGAGAGGTTTCCCAAAAGACCAGTTTTTGTTGCAGAATGGAAGGACAAAGTCATATGTAGAGGAAAGAGCACAAGAAGTGGGGAGTTAAATAACCTGTTTTTCAGAGTCCCTTCTGCTGTCTCCTCCTGTCTGGATTAAAACATCCACAACATCAAGAAAAGAAGCCCAAAGATTTGCTGGGCACTGCCCTTGCACACAAACCTGCACTTCTCATCAGGGCTTTTGTAGCCCACACTAAGTGCCCACAGACCTGACCGGCCTCGTTTCTCCACAGCAAACACCAGAGGTAAAGACCACTCCCTCAGCCCTTTCCCTTCTGCTTCCCTGAGCTCAACAGTTCTTCCCCCTATTTTCTCCTTGCAAAAGATTTAAGTCCAAAAGATAGGTGATTGGTAAAGACCTAAATACGCAAAAAGACAATATACTCCAAGGAAAATGGCTAGAAGCTCAGCTACAGGGAGAACCCAGGTCTTTTAGGTGATGAGTGGGAAAATAAGACAATAACAGCTAAATAAGTTCCTTACTTCATCAAATCCCATCTTGTCAGGGTTCTTCGGAGGAACAGAGACGTACTGAGAGGGTTCAATGGGAGGACGATCGACTGAAAGAGAGGAGAGATCCCAAGCATCACCTTCATGTACATGCTGCACCGATATAATGTACCTGCACATGTCTGCGTCACTGGGCCTAACGCCCCGGGGAGCTGGGCTGCGAACACAGCCCAGCAGTGGGTCTAGCAGAAAGCATCCACGTTGCAAAGCGGAAGCCAGTAGCCACCTGCCAGACAGACTTCATGACAAAAATGGGATTCTGCAGCATCCTTTCCCCATTCAATTGCATTTTTGCATTTGGTATGGGGAAGTTAAGGTGTTTTTTGAATAAGGTTGACCTGACTGTGAAGTGATTACAACCTTAGGCAAAAAAAGCAGTGGAAGACGGAAAACCTGTGTATCAAAACAGTATGAGAGCAGTCAGATCAGGATGCAGACTCCCAAGGGTCAGAGACCTGGGCCGCTGCCAGGAGAGCTCTACAAACATTAATTTGGGGGATCTGTCACAGCAGGGCACAGCAACTTACTCATAGCCTCAATTAATGTGTGCACAAAGTTCTCAGTTTCTTCTTGCAGCGTCTGGTGCGATTTCAGGGGCATGGGAAGGAAACCATAGTGTTCACGGTTGCAGATGAACATCTGTACTCCTGGGGATCACAGAAAAACAGAAATTAGAGTCAGGTCTTTTACCAGTGGATTTTGCTGCTCTTTTGTGAAATACCACAATCAAATTTGTGCGAGGGCCTCAGTTCCAAGAAGTTCTGCTTCATAAGCAAACAATTAAAAAACATCACAGTGGCATTTGCTGTCTTATTTGCCTGGCAGCAAGTGGCCCCTCCTATGAAACCAACTTCTACTTGCTCCCTAACAGCAGGTATTTTTAACTGCAATCAGTTTTCTCCTAGGAGAGACTGGGAACCCTCTCTTAGACCAAAGAAAGGGCCTTTTTCAGCCTTTGCCTTCACGCTATGGAAACAATCATACAGCAGAGGGCAGAACTGACCTTTAGCAAAGCAGCATCTGAGACACAACGGGACTACTGTGGAATACTGCAGAAACTCTGATCCCCAAAACCTCACCTGCACTGCTTACACCTGGCACCTCACCTGACACAATCCCTTCACAGACCCGGAGCTAAAAGCAGGAACAAGCTTTCACCCTCTGAATAAGTCAGCCTCAAGCCATGCGACGGCTGGCACAGGAGCCAAATGGGTTCCCACCTGCAGCACTGCTGAAGGAGGGGCAGCTGCAATTTGGGACCCTCTGGGCAAAGAGGGGTGCATGTCTATCAGAGCAGGTAGCCTTAGAGAGGAAAAAATTCAAGTAAACCCAGGGTGGCTAGGGGTGATGGAAGCCTTTGCCTGAGCTTTTGCCAAGGCTTCTCTATCAGACCACAATACACAAGGAATGACTCGTCCAGAGTGGAGGAGCCAAGTCTGATCCCCAGCTTCAACAGCAGATGGTTGGCCAAACGTGGGCGCAGGCAGTTCAGCTCCCCTGGGATCACACAGGATGAAGCTGCAAGGCCCAAGGCAGGGTCTGTTAACTGGCCTAGCAAGGGATTCAGTCTGAGTTTTGCAGTCAAGCATCTTCATGCTTCTATTTGCTTTGGCTAGAAAATAAAGACAAGATATTTTCACTTGTGTTGGCAAAGGACTTTGAGGAGTACCTAGGATAACCACCTTGGAAGTGCCAAAATCTACCACCAAACATGGTCCTTTTCTTTCCAGGACTACTTTTTACAGTGCCGTGAAGATTAGAGGGAAATCCTAGAGAGACACTAGCAAGAAGAAAAGATGCTTTCAAGAAGAGATGATAACTTATCTTCCTTCTACTCAAAAGTTTTTACAATTGCTTGTTCATGGAGCATGAATTTCAAGATGTGAAACAGAGAAAAAACAAAGCCACTCCTCAGAGCAGATGTCTTTGCAAGGGAGAGACCCACCCACTGCTGAGCTTGTTCACTGGGAATGCCCCAGCAAGGTGTGATCACAAAATGCTGTTCCCTCTGGACTAACCAAGGGTTTGCAAGCTATCAGCTCCAACTGTAGCAGCACTGGGCTTGATGTCACATCAGGCAACATACTCAAAAAGCTACACCCAGAGAAGCCGAGGTAAAACATTTCCACTGGTTTTCAGTGAGCTCTGCTAAGATCCTTTATTAATTATCCACAATCTGAAAGCTGCTAGAAACATACAACTGGCCAAGCAGATTTAAAAAAAAACAAAAACCAAAAAACGTATAGATGCCTTTTTCTTTTTTTTTTTTTTTAATGAAACAAGCACAACTCTTTCCCTCTAGAAAATAAATGAAAACCAGACACTACCTGGTGTGTTGATGCTTTCATGTATTAGTCCCCCTAGTCCCTGGTATTTTTAGCAAAGCAGAATTGTCTGCATTAATGACCCTGGTGTTCCTACCATTTTAAGTTGTACAAGTAAATTGCTGGCTACACTACTTGCCAAAACACATTCAGCTGTCAGCTGTAATTTAGGTAAACGGCAGAATAAAAAATACTACCTGCTGACATTAATGGATTTGGCACTGATCTAATCAACTAATCTTATCTGGCTCACTGATCTCCATCCTTATCTTCCGCTGGCTTAAACACAGTTAATCTGCAGAGATCCACGCCAGTATTTGTGTTCCTTCCGGGATAAAAGCTACTTTAAAATGGTAAAACTACCTTCAAATGAGGAGGAGGACTTGCTCTCCAGCTCTGTTTTTATAATAAAATAAACAATTGCTACAAGGGACAGAAAAACTATAGATACTTGTATTATTATTAGCCTTTGTAAGGCAGTGGCCAGGACTCACAGCCCTGCCCTAAACCCACAGTCACAGTTATGCAACCTCAAGTTCCCCCACATCCCTGTGACCCGACCTTCCTGCTGGCTGGCTCTAGGTCTTCGGAGCCTCAGGCTGAAAAGAAGCTCAGGAAATCTGACTGGCTAAGTGCTATCTTGCAAGCAAGCACAAGGGGCTCTACAGAATCCACCTTTGTCAATAAAACACCCACAACCAAGATTCATTACAAGTCAGTACTCCCACCACAGAGAACATCCTCTAAGCAGAAATGGGACAGTCTCTTTGAAGAGTTACAAAACTGTTGCTTCGAGCAATAGATTGACTGTTAAAAACTGATGGTTTCATCTGACCTTTAAGTGCAGTACTTGGGCTGGACATAAATCAACTTCAGGGAAGTAAGTGAAATTACTCCCAAGAGAAGTGTACCTCAAAGTCTCCACATTTTTCACAGTTCTGAACTTGGATGTCCTTTTTTCCTGGGTGACAAAACTCAGCCCAGGATGCAAGCCAACAATCTGACCAGATCAATGAGCCAGACTGCTGAAGCAAAGCCTTTCATGTCATGGGTCGGTCTTGGACAAGGCTAAAGTCTTCCAGAATGGAAGGAAAAAATGATGGGTTTGAATCTCTGAAATATTTCTTAAGCAGCTAGTGCTAATGCAACACAGTTACTACAACTCATTGGACATTGCATTTCTGGGAGACCTGTCAGAGAAAACAAGTGGGGCAGGTAGATTTGAAGGAGTTTGCTTTGCTCTCCATGCCTGAACCTCCATTCTCCTTTGGAGCCAACATACCAATGCCCTGACTCAAAGTCAGGACCACGAAGGTGCCCTGAAAGTTCACATCTCGCATCCCCCGACCTCCTCTGCCTGCTAAGGGCTCTAATTTCAGCTCCTGCTGACTCTCCTCTACCATTCCCCTTTCTCACCCTACATCCCTCCTCCCTTTGTAGCTGAGTTTAAGAAGCCCTGCTTAGTCTGCCAAGACAACAGTCTTTCGCAGTGCTGCCAAGAGCTTCAGATCAGAATGATCACTAGAAGGAAAGCAGCAAACAACTGGCTGCTGCTGTGCTGGTCTGGAAATGGTGGGAAAGGCAGTCGTCAGCCTGTCTCTTCTCCAGAAGCAATTGTTGACAACAAGCTATGCTTCTTTGCTTTCTCTCCTTAAACTTTGCTTCTTTTGCAAACAGAGGACAGATAACACCAGCTGCACATCGCTCAGTGGACCCACAAACAATTTTTCCCTACTAATTCACCTCAGTAAGCCAGCACACCAGTCGCGAGGTCTGAACAGAAGAGCATTTCATTGGTGCTGCTGAGGTTTCACTTCTCCCTTTTTCCTTCATCAGACCCCAAACTTTCCCCTTTTCAACACAGCAAGGCAAAGAACAATACAGATGGCCATCACAAATGTATCCTCCCAAGGAGCTCCTTTCAGCTCTGACACTGCTCCATACAAGTCTGCCAGACAGGACTTTGCTGTAGATAAAATACCCACCAGATCCCCTCTCCAGAAATAAATGGGACTAAACACCCTCACCACAAGTTCAAGCAGCAGTAACAGCAATATCATCCACTTAAGAAACAGTGATTTCTGAGACATCCAGAGCTCTCTGCAAACACCAAAAGCCATTCCAGCCAAAGGCAGAGGACACTGAGGTTGTGACTTGGCCTGAAAGGACTCCTGTCTAACTGAAATCCTCCCGCTGCCTGGTAGAAACTGATCCTAGTATCAGCCAGAGTGGTACACAATTTCTATCAGCCATGTCCCAAGGATCTCAAGGCAGTACAGTGCTCAACTGGTTCTCCCAAAGTACCATCGACAGCGTCAAGTATGCAGAGATTTTACTGCTCACACAGCAACTCCAACCTGATCTTGTCTACAAGATATTTCCTCTCAGCACAACCCACAGAATACACATCATTCCTCTGAAAGTTGTGCTGATTTTGCTTTAAAAAAAAAAAAAACAAAACAAAACAAAACCCCCATCCTCTAAGACAATTCCTGCTGAGCTGCCATGAAGCAAAGCCTCATCAGCATTGTGGGTAAGCAACTTCGGTTTTGTTTTCCACAAGGGCTGCTACACCTGAAAAGAGTTTTTTGCCCTTGTCCCTTTCTCATGGGGTCTCCTGGAAGTGATGGCTTTAGATACATTACCTACAGACTTTTGAACGCCTCTCACTCTCACAGCATTCACCTGTGTCCACTACTGTCTTGCTGCAACACCAGTGAAGGGTAGATCCCACACATTTTGTCTCTGAACACTGTCCCCGTCCTGAGAACAGCTCCGGTGCCCTCTGAAGCCAGCTGTGATTCAAAACTGCATTGCAAATTGCTGGCTGCTGGTTATCTCTGACTGGATCAGAAAGAGGAAAGGGAACAGGGTCTTAACTCACCACTGAAGCCAAACACACGACTTCTGGCCTGTGAACTCAAAGCAGAGATCTAGCAAAGGCTGCAGACATACCTGCTTGGCGACTGGAGAAAGCAAAGACCATGATATCATCAAAGCTCCACGTGTAGTCCTGGTGGGGTGGGTAGAACATCAGCTTGGTGGAGGCCTCTTTCCTCAAGTCAATGAGGAACGTGGAATGAATCATCGGGACAGCAAAACAGCCTGTCCTCTTCCATTCCCTAATCAGGGGATAATCCAAGGTCCTTTTGTAATAGCCCTGCAAACACAAGGAGGGGAGCTGCTTGTAACAAGAGATTTCTTTTACATAGATGCTCCCTACAGCAAAAGCTCTTGCCCTTAGCCTTCCCAGCACAGATTGACCAGTCTCAAATTCTCAGATTTTTTTTTTTTTTCAGGTGTCCCCCTTTTTGAAAGGGCTCAGTCAAGTATTCAGAAACAATCTCCATCTCCAAAGTAAAAGGCTGACCTTCTCTTTCCTTTTTAGCAGCTAGTGGAAATCCAAGCATTTCCATTGCAAAATTCCCTTGCAATAGAGCTTTAAACCTCGGACTTTTTTCTCCTGTCTCTCCACAAACATTTCTTTTTGCACACAGAATCTCAGTTCTGATCCTGGAAGCTAAATATCTGTGGCATCCTCCATGTAAACAGGCACAAAGAACATTCAGAATGTTCTGTCTCACAGAATAGGACCTGCAAATCATTTCTGACCACAGCTTAAAAAAAAAATATTTGCTTCGCTGCAGTGAAGGCAGCAACATCTTAGTCTCCATCAGCTGTGTAAGAATCCCTGCTTCCTCCATCCCAGGGCAAGCAGGTTTAATGCTGACTCCTGAGCTCTCCCTACAGAGCCTGTCCAGGGGAAGCACTTCAGTCAGCTCATTTCTTTGCAATCACAAGCTCTGCTAGCTTTCCAGCACTGCGGGTGCAACACCCACATTATGTGGCTCACAGCTGGTTTTGCAGGTGCAATATGTCTCAAGCTATCAGATTTGGAAATAAATACACTGAATTCCTCCAGAAAGAAAGTCCTAATGCACCAATTAGACATCTGAATATGGCTGACAGCTGAGTCCAGAGCAGATTCTGGTCTTTGCAGAAATGATGAGTCACTAAAATAAGTTCAAGTTACTTTTACGTTATATTTTCCGTGAGCATCTAGCAACTGCTGAGCAAATCACTGCAGAACCACTTCACCCTGGTTTTGTGTAGCAGCATTGTGTGATGCATTTTTCTGTTTACGCACCCATTGATCGTCCCCCCTCTGCCCTTCACATATCTAGCCCTAGGATGGTCAGAAGGCATCTCAGTCAGTTTGATTTTCATGAAAAGAAGCGAGTGGGTAGAGACCTTACCAGCATTTCCACTGAAGGAAGAGTTAAAACATGCAACCTTTAACAGACATCTGAGAATGCCCACAGGTGAAAGATGCTGGAAACTAATCTTTCCTCCTCCAGTCACTCACTACAGGGTTTTGGGGCTTTTCACTCCTCATAAATCATGTGTAGTCAAGACAGACTCCACCTTGTCAGCACTGCTGCCGTGCTCTCCTACGGTAAGCTTCATGGCCACTAAATGTCAAGCTGTCTGGAGCTGGGTTTGGCTTGTTGCTCCGTGCCAGAGGCCATGTGTCAGAGCGTGCTCCAGCTGTTACTCCTTCCCTAAGTCCCCAGGGAGAGCAAGGCTGAGAGTATGAAGCTCTGGGACTGTGAGAAACAAATAGCAGCAACTAAGAGAAAAGAAAAAAGGTGGGATGTTTCCTGTTAATTTGAGCAGCTTTTTTCACAAAATTTTGCAAGATGTATTTGCTGCTAGTTTTTTTCCCCTCCCTCTCCTCTTCTCAGCTAATGCTAGCAATGATGGAAATTTATCACCGGAGAAGGGCCAGGGCTGAGGCTGGTGCACACAGGCAGAGATCCACCTCAGGCTTTGGAGCAATGCTGATTCACATAAGTGGAAGAAGTGGCTGTCTCGGGACTTAACCTAAAACTTAAAGGACAATGCGTTTGCTATAAGTGTGTATCTCCATTTTAAAACAAAAACTGAAACAAGTAAACATACTCCCACACACTACTTTTCTTATCTATATATTTACTTCCCAAGAATTTTGAAAGATCGGGACCTGCTATTTTTACTCAGTTAGTCTGAACTCTGGAACTCCTTGCCATAAGATGGGGGGCTGGGGGGCAAAAAAAAAAAAAAATCCGATAGCAATTTCTGTAAAAGAAAAAAAAATCGAGAGCTTTAAAGACAAAAAAACCTTCCTCAAGAAGTCCTAGTGAAGGAGATTGCCAGAGGACAGAAAAATACTTTGGGGAAGTATCATTCACTTACTTGTTTGCCATGTTCTTACACTACTCCCTAGGCATCTGCGACAAACCACTGCTATCACGCAGACCTTTGGTCTGAACCTGTACAGTTACATTTTCACCCTGCCTGCAGTCCCTACTTGTGTCCTTGGTATCACTGGGAAGGAAGAATGAAGGGGGGATGGAGTTTGCTCTTTGTTTGACTCCAGCAGTAATGACAATAATTAGTATCTGGTTAGCTCTCTAGGATAAAGCAAGAGGGTGGGGAAGGGCAGGACCGTGGAGCATCTCTAAAGCACTCCCACTCACATGCTCCAGGGAAGCTCAAAGATGTATGCGTAGCTCAGGCTTAAACGCATTTGTTTATGGAGGCCAAGTTTGTCTTTACAAAAAAGGAAACAAGAGTCAGGCTTTGAAGTAAAAAAGAAATCCTGAAGCTTTTCAGGGCAAACATGGGCAAAAAGGCTAAATTTTCAAGAGAATAGCAAACCTCTTCCTATTCTACAGAATAGGAAGCAGCTTAGGATCCTACCTCCCCAAAGGATGGCAAAAGACGTGCCAGCAGCAGACTGGAGAGCAGGTCAAAAACCTGATCTCATTATTGATTCTTACCTGGGAGAAAAAAGCATTAACTACAGTCTCCATTTCAGCTTGAATGTCTTGGAAAGCCTATCTAAAGCTTAGCCAAGAACATTTCAAAGGAAAAGTGAAAAACGGCCAAAAAATGACTGCAACAATAGGTTGGCCCTTCTATGTATTTGATTCTCCTACTAAAATGCTTTTATGGATAAGGTGATTCTATGGGGTTCGGCTGGGATGCAGTAAATTTTTTCGCAGTAGCCCATATGGTGCTGTGCTTTAGACTGGTGACCACAACAGTGTTTATAACACACCAGCATCTTAGCTGCTGCTCAACAGTGCTCGCACAGCATCAAGGCCTTCTCTGTTTCTCACTCTGCCCCCCACAGCAAGTAGGCTGGAGGTGGGCAAGAGGCTGGGAGAGGACAACCGGGACAGCTGACCAAAGTGATTTTCTATACCATGTAACATCATGCCCAGCAACAACACCGGGGAGGTGAATTTTTCCAAAGTAGCCAGTGCTCAGGGAATGGCTGGGCATCAGTCTCCCGCTGGTAAGTGACTGGTTTTGCATCACTTGTTTGCCTGGAGTTTTTTTTCCCCGTCACTTATTAAACTGTCTTTATATCAACCCATGAAGGCTGCTTTGGGTTTATTTTTTTTTCCTTCTGCTTTTGTTATTCCAATTTTCTCCCAGATCCTGCTGGGCAGGAGTAAGCCAAGCAACTGGGTGGGGGCTTACCTACCAGCCTGGGTCAACACACCACAGTGATGTGGATCAACTTGTAAAGTGATAGCTCAACCTTGTTCTGGCTCTAAAAATAATGCTATTTCTACTAGACAATGTCTTTGTATCTGATACTTTCTGCAGAATATGTTATTTGAGAATAACATTAAACTCTAATTTCTAGGCTCAGCACGTCTGTCCTTCACACCCTTTACACACATACTTCAGTGCGCAGGCACACACACTCCCTTCAAGGCAAAGGGTGTTGCCCCACTACATAAATCTTGTTCACATGTAGAAAAATAACCTATATACAATGGAGAAGCAAAGAAAGAAAAGCAAATTCCTCTCAGATTAGCATCACTACACAGGAAAACTAGTCTCGAGTAGTAGACCAAGAGTTTGATGGACATTACACAAACACATGGAATCAGCTCAAGTTTTGGCGTGTATCTTTTTCGTAGTTAGTGGGATTGTATCACCTCCCAGGACTTCCAGCTAAGCAAGCTCAGCTTCATCCAGATTCAGCTTTCTCAAGGGAGGAGTCTCTGAAAAGGAAGCAAGTTTCAGCTATGTACCTGCATACCTGATGTATTGCTTTGCACATACCTACAGCTCAGAAAACAAAGCCTGAAAAACATTTATAGACTGCAATACTCTCTCTACCCTTATTCCTAGATTCCCTATAAATGTACAGACCTTTCTCAAAGATATCCACCCAAGATTCAGGATTCCGCCACCGAGATGCACAAGCTGAAATGACTGGATGACACCACCATCCTCACTACATGCCAACATCACCTCTGTGCCTCAGAGCTACAGCAGCTTCTTCTCAGAAAAAGGACATTTCAAAATCAAGTGGGAAAGCCCAAAGAACAGAAATGATGCCCACCGCTTCACCGACACAAGGCTGGAGGCCTTTGAAAACAAGTCACCCAGCACCGTTCACACAGTTCACACTTGCCTGGGGAGTGATGCCACACCAGAAGTTAGAGTAGAGAGAGCGAGACTCGAGCATTGGTGCCACCAGTGTCTTGTTTTCTGCTATCATCAGGTTCAGTGTTTCTGGGTTGGTCAGTAAATTATCTGTATCAATAAACTAGAAAAGTAAGGGAGGCAGAGAAAGAAATTTGTTATTAGACAGAACAATATGCTCCCCCTGACACTTTCTTGGGAACAAGGCAGCCAGAGGCACAAGGCTGGCAAAAAGCACCGAGCCCGTGGTTTTGACACGATAGTACACATCTCTGTTACAGGTAAGCTATGAGCTGGGAAAAGATGCAGACCTTTCCTCTGACTCCCCAGAACTCCTCTGGTACTGGGGCCACAGAGCTGCAAGGGAAAATAACTCCTGAAAATTCAGGGCACATTTATTCTGTAAAGAGTATCAAGAAGAATTCTTAAAAACTGGCCTCACACCCTCTCCTTGTTCAGAGGCTGCGGAAACACCACTGTTAACTGCTGCTGCAGTGACCGAAGGCATGCGTGTTTCCACAACCATTCTGCAGAACCATTTCCCTTACATTTCATCAGTAACAGGTGGGGTTTCAACCTGGGAGACTCTTGCAGGTACCTACCCACCACCAGGACTATATTCAATCCTGACCCCTATGGAGAAAGCCTTGGGCTTACCCAGGGACTTATCTGCCTAGCTGCAAAGTCTCTTGCTCATCAGACCAAGAAATGACACACGCCATCTCACTGAAGAGAGCTTTGTCTTTAGATGGAAAGGAAACTTATTGGCAGCCCGAAGTATCAGTGACTCCCTGAAATTTTTTTGCCCGAGGACCGTTAAGAAATCAAACCTTGTATTTACCAGGATGTAGTCTGACCACTTCTCTCGTGCAGCACGCAGGGCAGCCTGTCGGAGTTTCATCACATGAGTGAATCGGGAGCTTGGCCAATGTTTTGGCCCAATTTCTTCTGGGTAAGACCTATCAAACAGGAGGGGGGGAAAAAAAAAAAAAAAAAAAAAAAAAAAAA
>WHYT01016800.1:20393-39784 GCA_009806455.1 Tetrax tetrax
GGGCCCTATTAAAAAAAAAAAAAAAAAAAAAAAAAAAAGCCACCAAAGAGCTCCCTTGCTGCCTTCCTTCCAAAAGACAAACAGTGTTGAGAGTCACCTCAGGCAACCCAGAAAAGGTTCTGAGAAAAAACAATTCCAAGTTTTGCCTTGGCATGCGTACACAGGGCACTGGAGAACAAGCAGCGCTGCAGCATTTCCTGCCGACCAAGCGGCCATTAGCAAAACAGCACTACCAAAACCCGGGGTTTCTTCTGCAGCGGCAAAGGCTACCCCATCAAAACGAACTGAAGCTGATTTACCTCATCTGACCCTCTGGTAGAAAGTCATCTGTACTCTGCTAGGCTTTAAGACTATAAAGGCAGCCTTCATACGCCCAGGAGAATCAACAGAGCTGAGGATGTGAAGATGAAGGCAATTTGGATTCCCTCAGGGTCTGGGCATTATTAGTAACTGTTAACACATTCCGATAACAGCTCTTAAATCTACAAACACCCAACCCCACGAGTCCAGTCATGTGGGCAAAGTTATGCGCATGTCTCTGTTTTCAGGATCAGGTCCAAAAGCAAATGCTTTGTAACAAAGATGGAAGGAAACTCAGGGACAGATCCCTATGTGGAATAAAAATTCAGGACTTTGAAACAGTGCCAGCATAAGCCAGTGAAGGAATTAAGAATTTCAAAACCTGTTTTACAGAACTAAAAAAACCCAAGTTCAACAGGATCAAGAAAACTCAATTCCAATTAACGGATTTTAAAAGTCAGTAAAACAGGCATTCCCTTTGGATTTGTACCACAAACGCCCCACCACTGCACTGAGGACCTCAAAAGTAAAAGCAAGCCTAAAGGAAGGGGAAACTGATGTACTTTTCCCTGATGGAAGAAATAGAAAAGAGACCAAAATAAGGAACAGCTGATCTCAAAAAAAGTAAGTAGGTTTTCCCCTTCATTCCTTAAAAGAGGATTCTCTTTAAACTTAATACCATATTCAAAGCAATGGTGCTGCAGGTCATGCAAAGGCACACTATACTGAACTGAATCTCCTTCTCTGGCTCAGAATTTACTGAATATTTGATAACTCACACAGAACTTTCACAGACACTATGGGAATGGGCTATGATTTCTCTGCTTCCTTGCAAATAAAGAATGACCGTTTTTATTCCCTGTAGCTTTTGATGTGATTTGTTTACCATGCAAAGAGAGCAGCTGCAGATGCTAAATAACTAAATGGAAAATGCTTTCTTCTCCCAAATGCTGCATGAGTCGCTGCACAGAAGTCAAAGTCCTTTTCACAGGCTCCATAAGAACACAATTTTAATGGGACAGACCCCACAAAAAAAAAAAAAAAAAAAATCCACGTTTTAATGCTTGGACATTTAGTACATCTTCCAGTATGAAAACTGAAAACCTTGAAAACCTGGCACATACACCAAACAGCTTCAGCCAGCCCCTCACCACAGTACTCACTGAGGGTCTTCCATCGGTCTCCACTCCACATCATGGTAGAGGTTCTGCACGTTCTTCAGCCACTCTCTAAGGATTGCTGTGGTGTTATCCACATTGTGGTCAGTGGCCACCCTGGAAAAATGAGAGCACAAAGAGGCCTGTTAACCCAGGGTTTAGGCCTTTTGTCTTTTCCCAGTCAGTAAATGAGTCAAACAGAGGCAGGACCTATTTCCTACAGGCACGTCCATCTCTTGGCAGAACTTGGGGCAGCTCCACAGATGTCCCAGTCCTTGCTAGGGCACACAGCAGAGCCCCAGTTCCCCACAAAGACAGAGCATCCTCCTAACGTGGGCAAGCCTGCACATCATTCCCCTCTTGCTGATCTCCTCCTGCCTCACAAGAATCGCAGCAGCTTTATCATCCACTAGAAAAGACACGACAGACCATTGCAACATGAATGGCCCAAGGTAAGCTAACTGCAAAGGTCCCATCTCTAGAAGCACCAGGATTTTGCTGGTTACTGTATTGTTCTACATGCCCACCATTTAAGCTGCACAGCCCAGCTGCAAGCACACGTACACCGCTGCCTCACTCTATGTCCCAGGAACCACTGGTGCCAGAACTGGGGGCTCTGCCACGACATTAAAAGGAGCCACCACTAACACACTGGCAGCGGAGGGAAGGAATACCTCACTCGCTGCTCCACAGCACGGACACTTACAGCCAGGGCCCAGAAGGCCACTTGCTTCCAATCTGCAACCTGCCATTAGCACAGCCCCTCACAACTGCCCTTTGTGTGACCAAGCTGAGCACAGAGGTGGCAGGGAAAGGCAGGGATGCTCGACATACACCAAGATCAGCATCAGCTCTCCTTCCCACCCCCCTGCTATAGCCAGCAAACAGTGAGGGCAAGGCTCAGGGAGAGGCAGATTGCTTTCCTACTGTTCCCTAACCCAGGGGTTGTAAGTTTGTGCAAACATACAGGGGACCTTTGTGTACACGCTGTGTTCTGTTAAAGCACTGTAACAGCACTCAGTTTCAAACAACAGGGTGGGAGAAACCTGGCTGCTTCCTCTACGGCCTCTGCCATCCTCCCTGGAAACAGCACCTGAAGAACATTTTTTTTCCTCAGGGTTGAGTAGCATAGCTGGACAAACTGGAACAGGATGCACAGATCCATGTCTCTGACAGTAATCACATGGAAATACTCCCCAAGGAGCCACAAGCTCATCTCCGCCTGGAATCCTCGAGCCTTCGGGTTACAGGGCAGACAAGCCAAGTCACATTCCAGCTGTTCCTTTCCAGCATGCCTTCCCCTGGGACCAGGATGTTGTACATCCAACACCTGGACACTCACGTGGTCATGGCAGATCCCACAGGAACAAGCCAAAGGGTTGCTCGTTTTTCTTAGCCAGAAGGCAGAAAAGCAGTCACAGCTCCGCAACCTCCACTGAGAATTTACAATCCCTTTATATTCTTCTGAGTATAAATACTCCCAAAGGTCCCATGGAGAGATAGCAAAGGTGGTGCTACCCCTAAGGTTAAGTTACATCCCTAAGGTAAGGTTAGGGTTACATCCCTAAGGTAAGGTCAGGGTTACATCCCTAAGGTAAGGTCAGGGTTACATCCCTAAGGGGAGGGTGCTGGAAGGCTGTGCTAAGCCCCCATCAACTGCTACAAATCGCCTATTTTGTCCTCCAGCTTCACAGACCCAAAGCACTTCCCACAGCATCCTCACCCTACTTGATGCCAGAGATACCTGCAGTTTGGAGAGGGCACATAGAAGGGACAAAGGAGGCACATCCCAAACCCCAGAGCTACACCAAGCTATTGCAGGAAAATACCTTCACCCCAAGTTATATGATCCTCCAGAAGAGAATCAGGGCATGAACCCTTATCAGTTCACACAAGCAGAAGATACCAATCACACGGAGTTTAGCCTGGTTTAAATTAAAAAAAAAACCAAACAAACAAACCAAAAAACAAGAAATCAGATTTTAAGTTTATAAATAATCAGAACACTATCACTTAAGGACAGGAAGCTTATTTGTTGAATATTTATTCCTGTTTATTAAAACAATAAATAACAAAGTTCAGCAAGTGAATGGAAGTGAGTTTCTTGCTGCTATTAACTGCTCTCCTGTGACAGAGCAAGGCTGGGTTTAGTCATAACTTCAGGGTTTGCTTTTGGCCAAGACCCCGGGTCAGACTGCACTGTAAATTTAGTCTGCAAGGATGTTTTACTGGACTAAAACAGGCCTAGTGCTCACTTGGTAGAATGGACTAAGTCACATCTGTTCTATGTATTTTATGGCCGTCAGCTCATCCACTCAAGTCCCTGCTCTAGCACACTGGCATGGCCTCCCACAGCCACTGCGCGTTTCACTCGTCTTGTTCTGCTTTCCTCCCACACTCCAGCTGCACAGTCGGCAAACAATAGCTCCAAAATTCCTAAAATACCAGAGAACTGAAAATGTTTGTGTTTTTTTTTTTTTTTGTTCATGGTCATCACTGGAGTTGCAGTGGCACCAAGAACCTTCCGACATACAGTGGGATCACAATGCAATTAGGCACCATGCAAACCAAGTGAAGATGGTGGTGGTGGTCACCCTGAAGAAAGCTGGAGTCCATCTTACAGCACACTCTCTATTAGGTCCAGACTAGTCTTAAGGATCCTGCAAATCCTTACAGTCAGCACACAAATCCCATGGAGTGAGTTCCATGTCTGCTTCCCTCAGCAAGCCTCATCCCAGTTTTTCTAACTGTGCATAAGATCAGATGGGAGATGCGGAGGGGTTTGCTACAGTTTGGGGAGGGAAAGTGGAAACTTCAGCTGTGTGCATGTCAAGTTAAGTCTTGGTGTTATGTTGGCTGCTCCTTTGTCTCAGCCACAAAATTTTTCTCTATTCAACTTCACACACAAGCCCAAAGTGTACTAGTTCAAAAGCCATTTGCAGGGATCTGCAATGGAAACGCAAAGTTCATAAACAAAACACAATTTCCTTGACCAAAAAAAAAAAAAAACCAAACAAAAAGGCAAAAACAGAGTCATTCAACATCAGAGAGAATTATTAACATGATAGAAGGCTGTTTCCTGAATTACTCAGAGTTGCTTCATGAAGCCTAGACCTCTAACTAGTAGAAGCAACCTTAAAGTTGAAAGAGTGTTTGAAACAGTTATTGCAGCTCTGCCCTCAAAAGCTAGCTGCCCTTAATAGCTAGCCCTTCTTTGCTTCCCCAGGCAAGACAATGGGGCTGAAGGATGCTCTTCGTATCGTGTCTTGTCTCCAGTTCCTGTAATCAGACAGCACAAGTTTTACTGCACGGACACACCACCATCCTGAGAGGAGGGCACAGCACACCAGACTGCTACCACCTGATCCTGCCCTGTGCTAAGGGCTGCCCAGGGAAAGAGCATCCCAACAGTCAGACCCCCACACCTTCTCCATCCCGTTCCTGGCAGGGCAGCAGGCCCTTTACAAAATTCACCCCAGAAGACCCCAACAACTAACAACCTCCAGACAGAAGAGAGACACATGAATGGGAGTCTGAAGGAATTTCGAGATCTGCACATAAGGAAACTAGAAGAAAAATGGCATTTTCCTGCCCAGGCTGTAACAGTGTTATGTAGAAGGTAAATTCACATCCCAGTAGACCTTTGCAAAGACACTGATGAGACAAAGCTCTGGCACAAATAAAGGACTGAAGTCTCCAGGACTATCCACCCAGCAGCATTTCTAAGCCCAAAAGTTCTCAAAGGCAATAAAGTTTGCCACACCCTGGATGAAACATGCCCTATGACTAGCCATCTGGCAAACCTTTGTTTTTCCAGCTTTAAGCCTCAAAAAAACCCCAAACAAAAAATCAAATCCAACCCCCCCAAGCCATTCACAAAAGGCATTATCACTATTAGTTTCAGAACAAGTCGCATTTAAGTTCAAACTGAATCCATACGTACTCCTATTGAAGTGTCTGAACCAGTCCACCTATCCCACCAGAAAAAAACCAGCAGCTACAGTGTTTGCAACACAGTTGTATGGAAAAACAGGCACTTTTTTCCTTCTCTCTTTCTTTTTCTAAAAGCAAACCCTGCACAAGAAAAACACACAAAAAAATATGAGCAGGACTTCCCACTGTCAGCAAGAGCTCCTCGAGCCATAAGAGGCGTGTCAGGATATTCTCCATTATAAGCACTTCTGTAACTGACCACTTGCAGGACACCGAGTACGCAGTTAAAACTTCAGTGCTCTAACGGATGGACCAGCTGGACCCTGCTCCTTCTTAATCCATTTTCAACATGCTAAGGCCATCTCTGCTGGAGATCTCGCCACCACCACTGGTGGTCTGTTGCCCATGGTGCACACCTCCCCTGTTCTGGAAAACTGTCTTTTCCCTGGGTGACGACTGAAAAGGCTGAGACACACTGACAGAGCAGCCAAGTCTTGTGCCCCGTCTGGTACAGTGAGACAAGGCCACGGGATGATACCGTTCATGTGATAAACTGAGGGTAAAAAAGCATCACTCCCAGGCAGCACAGACAACAGGTCTTCTCTGCACATCCTGCAAGTGAGTTTGACAATGAGAGCACACCACATCAGAGATGTTGTCATCTCTCCTCACTTGCCTCTCCTGGAAAAGTGTTTTACCACATCCTCTCGTCCTTACTAGTCCATGGAATGCACTTGATAGGGTGAGAAGAGTGGGCCACCTCAACCCAGCTCCACTTCGCTCACCAAGAGCATAGCTTAGCAGCACACACTGCCCTTAAGACTAGGGCAGTGCTTAGATTTTTCTTGGTATATTTTTGAAAGTATGCTGGTAAGCACAGTACTATTATTTGAGTTTGAGTCTATCAGCATTATTCTTGGCCTGGTGTCAGGTTCCAATCGCAGTTTTCTTGAGTGGATCAGTCTGAAACACCCATGCAGTCAAGACCAAGCAGGAGCTACAAGGTCATAGGAAGAGGAGAGGTGAGCTGGCTGGAAAGAAGCACAATCCTTACTCATCATTCTCCAACATCACATCATCTTCATGGCTCTCTGCTGGACCTGCTCATGCTTGTTAACACCTTTCTCCACCAAGAGGGCTCAAAACCAGGCACAGTATTCCAGATGAGATCAAACAAACGCTCAGCAAAAGAGGAACAACCCCTCCCCTTATCTCCTGTTTACAGTTCTGTTCATGCTGCCCAGGACACAGTTGACCTTCGCTACCAAGACGCACTGCTGGCTTGCGTTCAGGTTGCTTTCCACCATAGGTCCACAGGACTCCTGGGGCCTTTTCAGCAGAGCTGCTTACCAGCCTAAATCACTGAAAAGGGCTCTTCCTTCCCAGGGGCACAATCTGATGTACTTCAAGAAATTCCCTGCAGGCAACTCTCAAGTCAAAGGCAACACAGTCTGCCTGCAACTAGTAACTGGCGGAGAAGACAAACAGCAAATTTCTCTCAAAATGGACAGGTTACACCGATGACCTTAGCACTGAAAGGGAGGCAACTTCACCTTCAAGAGCTGATTGACAATGTCTAGAATTTAATTAAACAAAAAAGGTCTCCTGCAAGATTTACAACCTAAAGCCTGTGTGACAACCAGGAAAGACTGGTGGAGCAACAGGGAGAAAAAAAAAAAAAAAAAAAAAAAAAAAAAGTGAAGCTCCTGCCACTCTTTTCTGAAAACAAAGTTTAATAAATTAAACTGGAACAGCCCTCCAGATGGGCATTCTTATTCCATCTGCTTACATGGCAGCTTTTTCCACACAGATTTAGAATAATTTCTAAAATTTAACTTCTGTTTATTGGAAAAGTTTGAGTAAGAATGTTCACATAGGGGCTTATGTCAGTATAACTATAACCACTTCAATATTTACTTTGCCTTTAACCAGTAGCCTTACCATGGACACAAGCCCTTACTGTACGTGCTCAGCAAAGCACCCCCTCCCAAAAAAACTCAAGTACCATCAATATCGGAAAAATAAGCACAACATCAAGCGCCCACTGTTTTAATTAAGTAACATACGAGCTGCAGCATATGAGGAAGACTGCTCCTTTTACTGACTGCTCATATTTTTAGGCTGATAATGTCTGCTCAAACTATGTTTGCAAGAGGGAGTTAATTTAGGCTTTTATGGTTATCCTCAAAAAAAATAAATCACCCTTTTTTCACTTCTTCACATCCCAGCCTGCCCTCCCAAGCTATTTACAGTTTATTTACCTCAAGCACTAGGTCAGAGGAGAACATTTTCACCTTTGCTACCTGTCTAGGAAAAGTACTACAGGACAAAACCAACACTGTGTGCCTCTGGCTTGCCAGAGTCCAGGTCACATCGTAACACAAGTTGTGGGAAATTCTAAGGCCAGGTGCCTGCAGTGATTTTCCTACTGAATTTGACATTTACCAACTCTTCCCTTTAGCAAGCAGGGAGGGAGGAAGGGCTTCGAACAGGGGTAAGTACTTCATGTTCAAGAAGTGTATACTGTAAAGCAGAATCACAACTGGAGGCAGCTAGTTTTCAAAAACTAAAGCTATCAGGAGGATCCTTTCCCTTCCTGACAGCGTTTCAAAGACTGTGAGGCTTGAGAGGGTGTTGGGTTCTGCCTCCATCCCAGCATAAGGTAACTCAGTAAAAAAATGTACATAGAGAATGAATCTGCACTGTTTAAGTCAACTGCTCCCGAACTCTTTACTGCTACGAGAGCCAAACTCAGCCAGCCAGGTTCAAGTGGGCCCTCCCAACCGCCCAGCCAAGCACACGCCACGGACGCCAATGGTCAGGATGCTGCTGACGGTTGGGGTTGCATTGGGAACGGCTCACAGGAAGAGGACATCCACTTCCTGGGATGTCCTCTGGGAAAGGCCCTGGGAAAGCACACCCGGCTTTCCAGGGCTCCTGCTGCTCTGCACGCTGCGGGATTGAGTTGGGCATGTAACCAAGTCCCAGGAAAATCCAGAGATAGCTATTTTAGCTGTCTCTTGCTTCTCCACTTGCAGCCATGGATTCAGTTTACCCACAAGGCTTACTATGGGATGTAGTCCAATACTGAGTTCCATGGAGACAAGAGCCATAAGTTGGCCGCATGCCCTAAACTCACAGGGCCTCATACAAAGCAAAGCCCAAAGTCAATTGAAAGCCTCTTAGTAGATCACTCCTAACAACTGCAGCACAGAAACTGATGACAAAAGCACCAGTAGCTCACCTTGGCCATCTTCCACAAAGCAGAGCAACAATAATGCACTCAGAGAGAGGTCACATCACAAAACAGTGATGGAGGAAGCATATTTCTGTATGCTGTGTTCTACAACTTACGCTAACAGAGGCGCCCATATACTCAGGCTGGATCTTGAACCCCTCCGTGCTCTCACACATTTGAGGTACCGAGACAGAAGGGGAAGGAGTTCACCTGCAGAGCCCTCTTTCCTGTTTTATTAGACATAACACAGACTCATGGGGAATACAGCAGCTCAGGCCCAGCTTTTACTGTTTGTTAAAGTTTGGCAAGGTCTCCTCACCTGCCCCCTTCCAGCTCATTAAGAAATGCTGAGTTCAACAGTTATTTCTAAGGAGGTTACCTCCCAAGCATAAAACTCATCAGGAATCTGGCTAGTCTGGGGTCTCTGGAGAAATCTTGGAGACAGAATGTGCTGTCACCAAACAGCTCGGTCTTTTGAGCCAGCGGAGCTGTGTCCCCTACTCTTGCTACAAGGCCGACAGCCAGAGCTGGCCCCACCAGATACTGTGAGAGGTTACTCAGCCCTCAGAGTGGGACTTGGCACCTTCATGGCAACCTTCTGCCCGGAGCTAGCAGCAGCAGTGCATTGCACAGGGAGTTCCTCCAGTGCTCCATGGCCTCCAAATTGTTTAGATCCTGCAGCAGAGGCCCACTTCAGCTTTCAGTCACTTTGGGCAGCTCAAAGAGCTTCCCTGGCCCGAACGGAGAACTGAGCTCAGTGTGACACAGGCTACCTCAACTGATGACTGTGCTTATTCTGGGTGTGAATTCAGCCCTGCCAAAAATAACTGAAAAAATAAAATCCAGCAGTGGAGTCCGAATATGAGTCAAATACAAATTTGGATTTAGATTTCCCAAAACAAGTGGTAAATAAAGAAACACACGAGTCACTTCTCCCTGCCTTTTTGTTTGAATGCTGCCAGACTTGGAAAACCAATTCAAAATATAAAAACCACCAAACTGGCAGTTTCCATTGTGAACCTGTGATGAATTACCTTGACTAGGAAACAGTGCAGCTGGGAGAGACTGGAAGAGAAGGTATGGCTCCTAAATGGGAGGAGGAAAAAAAATAAAAAAAAAATCAAAACAAGAGAAAAGCAAAACACTTCTGAAACCCAGTGAGTCTGCCAAGGCAGTGGAGAACTACCAGAAAGTAGCTGCACCATTACAAAGGCCTGAGACAAAGCTTTCATAGCTACAGCCCGAGGACCACAGCACGCTACCCACCCCAAAGCAGCTGGCTTTTACTGCCCCTACCATGGCTTGATGCACAAGTAAAGAGCTGTTCAGCAGTATACCCCTAGGGTATACCCCTAGTAGGGCAGTATACCCCTACTTCCCAAACTCCAGTGTTTCATTTCAGCTGTGAAAACATCCTTCTTTACCACAGAGGAACAAGTGGAGTTGCTACTATTGATGATTGATGTTCTCCTGCTCAGGATCCTCCCCAAAATGCAGCAAACCAAGCAGGGCTCACTAGATTTTCTCAAGCACTCCCCCACCAAGAGGCAGGTAGGGCTCTTCGTCACTCAGCACTGAGGAGACTCAGTTAACAAACAATCTTCCTTTAATTAGAAACACTCTGTTGCTCTGTAGATCTTTGTGCTGCTCCCTGGACTGCCAGCCCTACCATGCATCTATTAATCCAAGATTTCAGAGCTCAAAACTCAGATATCCATGGGATCAGAGGATAACACATCACGAGATGCCACCGAGCTAGCTCACAACAATGCAGTTCAGAGGCTGTGAAGATATTCAAACCATCCTTGCCACCACCTATTTTAGCACATTTATGCTCACACACTTCATTAACAAGGCCTGAACATTCAGGCCCAAGTTCAAAGAACTGTTTAAGCATTTAAACAAGTTGCTAAAATCTTAATGTATGCGTAAGACTTTTTAGCTTCATAGAGACTCGGCATTTGTTCTACGCTTTTCCTTAATTAAGGACAGACTTTTGGAAGTACCTTCTCTTGGTTTTTAATTATTTTAGTTTGGTCCCCAAGATGTCAAGTCCCAGCAGAGCGGCAGTCTGAGCCTGGATCAGTGGCAGGGGGTCACGTGGGAGTGTGGAGCCCGTAATAAAGAGCAGCAACGCTCTCCAGGCTGGGCAGCTGTACAAGAAAAGGATCTCATAGTACAGGAATGCAACAAATACATCTCTTCTCTAACTCTTTCCCCGTGCCCTTCAGCAGCTTGTGGATAATGGATTTTGCTGGCAGCAGCACTGATTTTAAAACCTTCAGTGATCTTCCAAGCCTAAGTGAAAGAATGATTCACAGATGTATGGAAGCGTGTACATACTTTTGTTCACACCAGGATCTTTGCTTTTTCCACAAAAAGCCTGAAGAAATCTCTCACTTTCTTGTCTGTCACTCCCCAAGATCCTCAGGTTGTCAATGACAGTACAGTGCCGTGACAGGTATGTGCTTAAGCCCAGTGGGCACAGACACAATGGGGGAATCAGCATCCCCCCAGAAGAGCTAGGGCTACTTATGGCTGTCTCATGCCAATAGTGGGGGGGAAGAAGAAGAAAAAAAAAAAAAAATCCATATTCAAGAGCTTCTGTGGCATCTGTGCAAGAAGAATTCTCTTGCCATGCAAGGGAGGTTCCTGCTGTTTCAATCCCAAGTCCTCTCTTCGTCTTGCTTCAGTTCTCCCCATGGTCACCTCACTGCAGACAAAGTTTTAAAAGAAACAAAAATATCTGCATCTGGCCTTGCAAATAGTTCCAAGAAGACTTGGCTTCAAGGGAGCAACTCCAGTAAGGGAAGCCCAGGAAATCTCATATGCACACAATCAGGGCTGTGACTAGCCTCTGAAATCAATTTGCTCAAACAAGGAATTAATTGCAACAGTTCTGTGATTTCTGGAGGGATAGTTTGTTCCCACCAATGCAAATTGAGACACCAGCTAATGCAGCTGTTCAAGATTAATGAAACTGTGTAAGCCACTGGGAAGGAACACTGGTATTTAGAAATATTTTTCGCTCTGGGAACAAAAAAAAAAAAAGTTTTAAATGGTAGAATCTGCTCAAATTTAGGTGCTCTGTACCACTGATTTTTCAATGGGCACATTGAATATAGGTCCATACCACATTACCAAGGGTCCCTCAAAATAGAAGCACCTCAAAAGCTCTCAGTCTCTGTACCAAGCTTGCAGAAGAACGGGTGCAAGGCTCCCACAGACTGCCTTGCCTCCAGTAAGAAGACTCAGCTCATGGGCCATTAGACGTCCTGTACTGGAGGGAAAGGCAGCCCCAAGTCATTCTGTTCAGTGGCTTACTTTTTAAATTTAGCATGGCTTGGGGGTTTTTGCAGGGGGACCTTGGGGGGACCAGGGTTTGTGGTGTCGATTTTTTTTTTCCCCAAGTTATAGTCATGTCCCAAAAGGATCAGTAAGCACACAGCGCTTGCCCCCCAGCCCCCACACCACCCAGTGAGAGCTTTCATCCAGAGGTCTACCTTACACTCTTTACAGTTCTACAATACTAACATTTTCAGAACGTAAAAGTAGGTTTTACAGCATGCCAGGAAAGAAAACCCCTCTACACCTTCCTTCACCTTCCCTGCCTTTCCCTGAACTTCACTTCCTTTCCAAGTTTACATTAAAGGCCAAAAGCTTGCTATTATTACTGCAAATCAAGAGATCTCTTTTGTTGACGCAAGGATAAATCCATTGTCCATACTGTAGTACTGGTATGGATCGGCAGACTTTTCCTTTGAAGCAGGCAAAAAATAATGGAATACTTATCTCAGAATTATGCCAATATGAAGAGAACAGGATTAGCTGAACATAACCAAGATACATGCTTCATTCTTCCAAAGTGTTTAAGAACGTACCTTCCCAGAAAAGATATTTTTAGAAACTCTTGACTTAAAATATGAAATACGACTTCTTTTCCATTTTGAATGGATTTTCATTGTTATCGTATCCCACAAGACTTCAAAGCCATTTTAACACATGCACAAAAAAACCTTTTTACTTTAATCCAAATACTGTACAATTAAATGGCTACAAATAAAAGTGATTTTTTTTTTTTGTCACTTGTCCAGTGTAAGCGGACAGAAACAACATAAGAAAATAGGAAACGGAAAGAGTATTTCAGATCACATTACTAATTAGGAAGAGTTCAAGCAGCAATAAACTCATTTAGGAGCAATATAAAATTCAGGCATTTTTTACCAGTTGAGAATCTGCTCTGTGATCTGGAAAATAGCAGGATGTTTTGTGTGACGCTAGAGTGAGTTTTACACAATAATGGACCCTTTCATGTGAAAACTTTGCTGATATGCAGCAATAAAGACATTCTTCCCAAAGGTTTTCAGACAGCTTCTCTTTGAGGCCACAGGAAATACAAAATAGGAACACAGCGATTTGCATCTCAACCGAGAACAAGGCAGAGGAAGAACTCCATGAGCGCTAGTAACAATGTTCTCAGAGATGAAACCCAAATCTAGCATTTGGAGAAGAGGGTTGCTTCAAAGTAGGGAAGAACAGCAAGAGAAATCTAAGTAGAGGCCATAAACTGTCCTACATACAATCAAAGTGGCAAAGGATGCTTGGCTATCCAGAAAGATTTAGCCTCTGGAAAAACATGTGTTTAGAACGGTAGGAGATGCTTGAAGTTAAGTAATCACTGAAAATCAATGGCATTTCATATTTTCACATCAGTAGGAGACTCGCTGGAACTTCCAATCTCTATACACGGCCTGATGCAAACGTCATGGAAATACACAGAGGATTTCTCTCACCTGCAGCAACCTTCAACTTACAGCTCACCAGCCTTCTCATGTTTGAGGAAGGCCATTTACTCTATTCAGTAGTTTACAGTTTTCATTTATTTTTCCAAAAGTGTAAGCTTTCCCTTCAAGCAGCTATGCAGGCAAGTAGTGAAGACACATCACTGTCACACACCAGCAGGTCCATGGGCTGCATTCATTTTCAAATCAGACTTTCTCCTATTGAAAGCACAAGCATATACTCAAAGTAACCAAACCGCTGGGACTCCCACTAGCCCACGAAGCAGGACTGGTAGGCTGGATGAACGAGCTGTCCTGCACTAAGTGTGCTCAGCATCCCACAGACTTTCTGCGAGCGACATGCAAGCTTCCAAACCAACAGTCAGTCAGAGGGCAAGGAACAAGCCCCTGCAAGAACAAATGAAAGAGCCATCAGGTAAACACGATGATGAGCGTCCTCAGTGCACCTGAACTGCAAGGACATACCTCCCCTACCACCTGGTCAGCCTCTAGCCTGGTTTAAACAAATCAGGGCTGCTCTACAGCAAAGTCCCTACTTTGTGTTAGTCACCTTTCAACAAAACCCTGTGCAACCAAGCAACAGGACTGCCACCTCAACAAACCTATTTGAAATAAGCTCTGCACCTACAGCAGATTTCCACGCAGACTCTGCGCCTCTCCAGACGACCAGGAATTCCTTTGCTGTTGCTGAACAGGACTGTCAATAGGAAAGCAGCACCAAGCCCTCCAGACCCAGTCTCCAACAAGATGCTACTTGCCTCTGTACTCAGGTGCACAGAGGTATCACAAAGAAAACCTCAACAGTGAAACATTTCCTGTGCACGCGTCGATTTCTGAGAAAAACACAGTATAAATACTAAGAGTTATCTTCCAGTTCAGCAGGTCAGGAAGATTTTGAGGATTCAGGTGCACACTCACTGAGCAACAGTTTGCTAAATCCCATCATCTCTGTAGGCTTTTGGGCAGCAGCTGTATTACAGCACTCTGTGCCTACCTCCTAAGAAGGCTCCCCCGATCAACACCTGCACAGAGTTAGAAAAAACTGAGATATATATAGATATAGATATATATGTCCTACGGGTACACATCCATTCCACGATAAGCAAAAATGTGGCTTTGCCCACAAAGACTTGAAAAACAGGAATTACAGGCAGGAAGAAAATCTGGACTCAGCCACCACGTCAAGTTCAGGACTGCTCAAGTGCAGTAGCCTGACCCAAGTCTCCCAGCAGCAATACCAGCAATCCCAGAAGCATCCCAACAACTTCCAGCAGGCTGGGATTCTTTTTAGCATTCCTGGAGCATGCTGGCTGATGAGCCTGGTACAAAGTGTTGTATTTCTGCTGCATCTTTCTATGGAAATGTCTACTCATGAAAGACACCAAGACAAAGTGGAGGATGCTCAGCGTTTGGCTGAAGCACTCCTGGCCCTCAGCAGACAAGGGCCAGCCCTCAGCTTCTCTGTCTGCTGGCAATGTACACGCTGGTATTCGCTTACACCTTGCCTGTTCCAGCTCTGTGTGGCTCCCTCGCAGCGTAGCTGTTGAGAAATTAGCTTGGCCGAGCCTACACTACAAATAAATTCCCTGGCCAATTTGCACTCAGAAATATGACTCTGCACTTCTCCTTCATGAAAGGACTCACTGTCTGGGCACGGAGAGAGCTGTGGTACGAGCATGTACCAGATGAATAGATCATTACAGACACACGGAGAAATCCCAGCACTGCTGTCAAAGCGCAGAGTATTGTTGTCGAAGACAAAGCTTGTTCTCTGCCATGCTCTCACACAGTGTTTGGCCAAGTTTAAAGGTTTAGACCCTGAGACAGATATCCAGGCTCGAGTGCACAGGCAAAAGCAGTTTCAACAATTTAAATTTTTCCTCACTGCTTATGCATGCGAATCTCCTCCCACTCTAGTGATCTGCAATGCTACCACCAAGAATGGATGATGTGGAATACAAAAATAAATCTAAACTGAGCCAGAAGGGGTAATTCCTTCCCAATTACTAAAGCAGATCAATCTCAGGTACACAGGTGAGTCATACCAGGTATCAGACTTAAAGAAACAGAAGCAGTCAAAGTTACCAAGACCTTTTTCAAAGGAATTCAACTTCAGAATGGCTCAAGAACAGCAGTTTTCAAACTCTGATCTGCAGACATCTGTGGATTATTCCTAGTGTGTTTGTGCAAGATAACTTTAAAAAGGCATGTATAAGTCAAAGTTTGCTATGCAAGCATCTGCATTCCCACAGGAAAAACGTGTTGGGTTTACACTCAGTCAACTGAATACCACTCCTCTTTCACTCATGCTAGAAGCATTGGTACCAATGGTCTGATCAGAATCCATGTCCTCATCTAAAACTTAATCGTGTGATCCCCAGCACAATCTGAGCAGGCAGCACAACAGGCAGTCTGTGCACCTAGCAACTTGTGTAGCTTGTGACACTGACAATAACTAGAGTATTCTTACAGTGCAAGATAAGATGAAGGCTGGCATGGGTGCAAAATAAACATTCCTGCTTTCCTGAGAGGGCTCTGAATTACTGGGTGCCTAAAGGCAAACTGGGCAAGTGTAAGGATGATAAAACCCCAGCTGCTTGTAACATTTAGTACAGGCAGAAGAGTAAAAACAGAAATAAGTTGTTTGGCTGCTTCTTCTACAGTTCCTGTACTGGCAAGTCAGCATCCTTTGGGATGGAAAGTGTTAACAGAGAATCTGCTTTTAAAATAAGGCCAGGACGTATAGCAACTAAAAATCAACCAGAGACCTGTAACAAATTCCTCACAAGGAGGAGAGTTAACTTTTTTTTTTCGTCTTTTACTTCACAAAGGATCCAGGCACTGGCCTAGAAAGCTTGTCTATGTAGTGTCCCCACCACTGACCATGACAGGCAAATCTGTAAGGAAGCTGGCCTTCCTCTTGCTGTCAGAGCACCTCTTCCACAGATTGCAAAGAACTGAGCCTTAGACCTGTCCTAAGGGGCAACCACTCCAGTGTTTCTGGAAGCACGGCCTTTAAGAAGGATCAGTCTTGAGTCTGCAGGCAAGGAAAATGTCTTCTGTCTGTAAAAGTGAGGATAACATGTCAATTAAAGGCTTTGTCTAGAGCAGAGCATGAGGTGAGGCAAGGAAAAGGTCTGATCTCTTCATCACCAGGCTGTGCCTAGATCACTAGCCTGTCTCCTCACATGTCCCAGCACTGCTGGGTACCTTCAAGCCAGCCTCTACACCAAGAGCACAAACAAGAACACACTGGTTCCAAGTGAACACTGGAGACAGCACAGCTCCACAGCCAGGACAAGACCATCCGATGCCATTTCATAGGCAAGTCACATTACAGCTGATACAGGATTTGCTTACTTATCCCATTGACAGAAGCATCTAACATTGCCATGTGGTAAGGCATGCTCTTACCTACTCAGGTGCACAGACGAAGGGAAATGCCATGGCCCTCCAAGAAGCCACAGTACCAAGAGCTCTCTCCACCAAAGGAAAAGAGTTTCCACTCTTTGCAACACATGTGAATCTGACCCGCAGTATCAAAACCAAGCACACGTACTTGAAAACAAAACAGCAAAAATTAGCTGTGTACTAGATGCTTATGGGAAGACCAAGGCATGAAATCCACCCAATACTATCTCCAGGTTCTTCCAAAAATATCCAAGGTGCTTGCAACAGCTGCTGCTGACGGGAGCCACATGAAAAAAAAGCTGAACACACAGCTAAAAACGATCACAAAACATATATCCCAAGATGTTGCTGCTTGCCATATGGTAAGGAAATGGCCATGATGGGGGCAGACCATGACAATCTGTCTTCAAGGCAAGGCTTGTGCACTGGCTTTACATTTTGCATTGAAATTGTAAAGAACCATATAGAAAAGCTAATGCAGGAAAATTAAAAATAAATAAACCAAATGTTCAGCATGGCTCCAACTGGTTACTGTCTCAAAACGACAAAATGACAAACGGCTCCAGAGCTTTCACCTCCGCAGCAGAGAAGGGTTTACCCAATCAACAGGGTAACTGTAGGAGGGGAAGGTTTGGGATTCAGGTTGTCTCTTTAGCTACTGTTCAGTATCCACATGTGGATAACTCCATTATATTGCACTCACCATCCAGGCTTTATGGACTTTCTCATGCCACCCTCATGGGCTCAATTAATCCAGTCTCTGTTTCCAACCACTTCAGTGACTCCAGGAAGCTTGGAGTCTGCCATATCGTGTCTTCACTGCACTATTACGCTCAATTTGACATTTGGGGCCCCTCTTTGTTAATCTGCCAAACAGTTAGCAGATCTTCTTCACCACCTGCATTAAACCTGGTCTCCACCACCACCAAGCCATGCAGGGGTTATACAAGAGGCCAGCCACAGCTACGACCAGGATACAGTTTGTTCCACTACCATCGTATGAAGTGGCACAGCCAAAAGCTAAAGCACCCTAGTTAGTCACAGGGTCAGGAATAAGATATTTTTCCTTTTCAGGGATTACCAGAGCTTCAGAGAGAGCCCTTGAAAAGGAACACAGCCAGCAACATGCAAGTTATTTACCTCCTCATATTCTGAGATCAAGGAATCAGCAATAAAAAAGCAAAACTAAAGTGTTAATGCCGGAGACACAACCCGTTCTTCCCTCTCAGAATAAACCCCCCCTCAAAAAAGTTTAATAGCCCAACCAGTGCAGGTCTGTAGACCTACAAGATTAGGTTAATCATATGCAGCATCTAATGACATGAGACTGTACATGTCTATTGATCTACTGCAAATGTGCAGCAAACAAACATAGTGGGCTTCATTATCATGGAATCATTTAGGCTGGAAAAGACCCTTTAAGATCATTAACCTCTCACTGGCCCAGGTTTCATTTGGCATAGAGCAGGTAATGCCAAATTTTGCTTTCAACAATATTAGGCTAAACCTTACAGCCATCAGTAAGTTACTCTAGAGTTAGACTTTGTCAAAGGCAGCGTGGAACTTGAGACAGCATAATTTCGGCCTAACTTTTCTCAAGTAGCCAGTTACACTGGAAAATGGAGGCTCTCTGAATTGCACGGAATGCTTCAGTGCTTCAAAATAAATGGATTATGTCATATTTGCTGGCAAATGTCTGAAAATGTTTTATACATAATTAAGTGATCAGAAAAACAACTGCTGCAGCCAAGCAGGAAAAAAAAAAAAGTTCAACCTTTACATATGAAATAGAGTTTTCCTGGATGTCATTTGTAATTTTGTCCATCACATTGCAGATGAAGCAGCAGCTGCAAAAGTGACAACACCTCATATGCTGAGAGGGTTCTCAATACGGGGGCAGGGAACCACAAACAACACTTAGCAAGCGTGAAATACTCAACCTATCAACTAAAATTGTCTGAATTTCTACCACATACAGATTTTACGGTGTTCTTGCTCTGAATGGCTAAGTGTACTGTCTCCAAAGTGCCTCTGGGAGCAGGGCAGAATGAAGCAGACAGGTTAGAGGGCATGCCCAGAGGCCCCGGAAAGCCATGGCAAAGGTCTCAGCCTCCCAAAGCAGGGCACTGAGGCAGCGTTTTGCAGGGAGGGTAACAAAAGCAAAGAGATTAAGGGATTTTCACAAGTCACAAAAAAGGAGTGGGTGTCACGGCTGGGAATGATAAAACAAGCCTACACTCCTCCCAGAATATACACTGAAAGAAGTTACAGGTATTCAGCTTTGTAGAGCAGTTTACTTAACATGTTCACAGCGTATTTGTCAGACTAGTGGTAAATTTGTGGCCATAGCAATCTCAAGAACAACTTTTCCTCTGTGCTGCTTTTAAGAAACTCTCAAAAGCTCAAAATCTCTCTTCCTGTCCAAGTATTTTGCCTTCACCATTGAAAACACAAAACCCGCTGGGTTTTTGGAGATGTGGTTCTATTTTTTTTTTTTTTTTAATAGCAGTGAAGCACTCATTGGTTTAAAAAAAACAAACAAACAAAAAA
>WHYT01016800.1:84926-106688 GCA_009806455.1 Tetrax tetrax
TTCCTCTCCTCGCCCCGGCCCCTGACAGGATTTCCCCCTCCACCGTGGCTTTGAGGAGGATCTCGGGGCGGGAGAGCCCGTGGGCAGTCACAGACACCTGGGGGGCCCGGGGAGCACATCGCCCCCCACCCCGCCCCGAGAAGGGGTGCTGGGGAGGGAGGTTTTCACATAACGTCTGCTGTTATTTTGGGGCTGTCGAGGGGGCTCGTCTGCCGGCCCGTGAGGAGAGCCGGTGGGGTGGCTGGGGAGTGCCGACTTTGGCAGGGGAGGAGGCTGTACATGCTGAAATCACAGCTGGAAAACCCAAGCGTCTTAAAATGACTCCATCTGAATTTTTAGTATCTACTGAAAACATGGGGGTATTTAATTTGGCCATCATCTTGTGTTGATGTACTGCAGCAAAAATAGGTAAAATTCATAGCCCTTCTCCACAAAGCTAGATCTGTTCCAGAAATAGTTGCTATTCCTCACTTATTTGTTTATTTGGCTTGCTTTCTTAAGGGGAATGTAGAAAATATGAGCTCTCAAGATACTGTCAGAAAACAGCTCCTGTTTTTTAATTGCCTGCTAGTCCTTAAAACTGGTTTCAGACTTCAGTGGCTTAGATAGCCGTACAGATTCGGGGTTTAGCCTGTTCATTCTTAATACAGCTTCTGCTTTCCTTGACCAATGTTACTTTTGGGGTTTCAGTTCACAGAAATGATGTCTCTTGATATATCTGACAGTGCTCAAATCTATGCTGCGTTTGTGGTATACCTGGACCTCTTAGAAGGTAATTCTGGAGTCTGGATAAACATCACAACAAATGTATTTGCCTTTAGGTGCTATTAAAGTTTGTGCACTGGCAGGACCTTTCCTGCAAAAGTCCCTGATGTTCTTTTTGAAACTGAATGCAGTGATGGTTACCTAAGAAACAGGTGGTATTTTGGTGTTGAAGATTTCTACCCTGTGCCTGCCTGGAGCCTTTATGAAGATCTGGGCCCGTTTTGTCCAGCAGTTACAGACACAGGCGTTCCAGGGCAAAGACACTCAACGTGGATAAAAAGTGAAAGAGGATTAGGGAAGGAAAAAGCATGTAGAAAGGTGAAGTTGCAAGTTCAGTGGTTGTGCTGGTAATGGAGTCCTAATTTGTAGATAAATGTCAAAGTTCCTAGACCATAGTGTTTCACTAAGGTTACCGTTTAGCAAATGGCTGATGTGTGCTGGCCAGATTAGGGTGCTGTTTTCTGGAAAGAGCAAGAAGTCCTATAGGAAAGAAGGTAATTTGGAAGTCTGGTGGCAATAATTATGACATGCAGTGTAGTCTTCTGGTGTCTTGTAAGAGTGGAGCAGAGTTATATGATATATAATCTTCTGCCTGCGATTCTCCCACATTGGCTTTATTGAAATGGGACTGTGTGTAGCCAGCCTAATAAAAATGCTTCAGTTTCTCTTGGAGGCTGGTGGTTCTAAAGATCAGGGAAGGGAAGGATTTTACAGGCCAGAAAGCACTGTGCCTGTTATTGTTACACTTCTGAAGAAAATGCCTTAATAAGCTGTAAGAGAAGGCTCCTGTAGTTCTGCAACAAAAACTTTTAGCCTTATCCTTTCAAGCAGAAGGGAAGAACTGTGTGTCATCAATAATCATGCTTTCAGCACCTGCCCCTTCAGAGTTTAGGGTACTGATAAAGTCCAAATTTGGATTATAGTTTTATGCTGCCAGTGATAAAGATGTTTTTGGTCAACCTTCTGCCTTTTTGAAACAAAGCTTTGTCAGACAGATCCCTGTTCACCATCAATCAGTGTAGCTCTGGGGTCAGCTGGCTAGTACTGCTCCCGTGGGTTTCTTTAACAGAATTGTTTCCCAGAAGGGCAACTTGACAGTTGAATGAGGTAGTTGTCTCTCATGGGAAGTGTCCTGTGACAAGAGGGAGGGAAAACACAACCTAAGACGTTAACTTAAATACCAGATTTTATATTTGAATGATTAAAATCTATGTTTTGTGTTCTGGTCCTTCTCATTGATGATGAACCTTTCTAGGGAGAAACTGGCATGAAGTGAAGCACGTTGGAGTAGCAGAACTGCAACTCGTATGTTTACATGCACGTGAAAGAGAACAGGACAGTCTCCAAGTGATGGTGCCGGTACCTGTGCACATATTGTTAAGCCATGAGAGGTGAGGATGTGGTCGGTGTTTGGCGCGCATTACCAATAAGATAAAGTGAGGAACAGATATATTTAACAGGCTGCTGTTGACTTGGTCAAGAGGGGAAGGGGGAGGAAACAAAGGAGGAAAGCAATATCTCAGCCTGTGAGCAGAGTTATTTTGGGTGCTGCAAACAGACGTGCAAAGTTGAGATTTAATTTTCTACGCTGCATCAGTCTCTGCTGCTCCCTCTCTGAAAGTGGTATGCCTTTGATGTCAGCTTCCCACAGCAACTGACTGCTTCTGCTGATAAACACTTCATATTGTTTAGAAGTTGCATATGCTCTAGGAGATAGTAATGGATATCAAAGTCTGAGTTTGAGAGACAAGGTTAGAATACAAGACCTTCACAGCTTATGTTTTGAACATTCTTGTGATGCTTTTTTGTAGGCTGGGAAATCTAGCAATACTTCTTGTGTCACTGGCTTTAAAGTACCTAAGGGGAAAGAAATCCTCTTGGACCTGTCTAAGAAGAAACTTTTTTTATCGTCTCATCTATGGATAAGCCTGGTGTGTTTGCTTTGGTTTGCTTTTTGTTTAGAAAGTATAATTTGGCTACTGTCAATCAGGAATTCCTCTTACTTATCTGGAGTCTAATGTGTTACTGTCCCTTGAGCTGTGATTTTGACTTACTTTCGTTACATGTGCAAGACTAAATAATTCTCAAGCAGAGGACAACACAGCTATGACTTTGTGACACTCCAGGTATTTACAGCCTAGAGAAATTCTGCTTCAGTAGTTGTACAGGATATTTTAACTGGCCCTTAGAGCAGCTTCAAACACACTGTATGATTTACTCTCTGATAACGGCCGCCTTCTCGTGCTGGTATTTGCCGTTCTTTCCTATGATGTCTCTGAAGACCTGAACTATTTCAGCTGCATCACATGGTAGTACGTTTTTTCAATTTCTTCTGTTCCTGCTTTTGCTAGGAGCGTGTGCTCAGGGCTGACTTTACAGACCTTGCTAGTCTTTGCTGTTTCTTCTTGCTCTGTGCCAGCAGCCTGACAGTAGTAGGTAGCACACATCAATTGCAGATGTGTGTGTGTGCACGTTCTAGGATGTTTTAGATGTGCTATGGGGTTTGCTTTTTTTTTTTTTTTTTTTACGTTTTAGAAGTGACAGATTGGTCTCTTGTAAACAGAACTCCATCTTAATTCTGCTATGTGTTTTCCTAAGAGTGTATCTTCAGAAACAATTCATTTGTGAGGGGGAAGAAAATTAATGACTAGATATTGATGGATTGGAGTGATATCTACGTGCTGAAAAAAAATCTTCTACTTGCAAATATTGGTCTTGGTCTCTTGTGAGCTTGGACTTACAGAGAAATATGCTGTGATCTCCACAACAGAGGAAAGCTGCTGAGAGGTCTTGCCAGATGAAATGCTGAGCGTCGTTCGGCCCCTCTGCAAGAAGCAGATCACTGTATGGGTGTGAAAGGGACATATTGCTATTCACAGGTCAAACTAGATTTTAGATGGGAAAAGAAGGCAGCAAATTAGTATATGGGATCTTTGAGAAATGACGCCTACGTGCTGAATTGTTGTGCTTGTTTAAAGTACAATATTCTACCTAGCTTGGAAACCTTGATTCCTGGCATTGGATCGATGCCAGCAAGTATGTTCTAATTGGCTTTTAATTACAGTGAGCTATTGCGCTGCATATATGTCCTATCTTTCACTGTTTCATTGGGGCTTTTCATTTGGAGCCTCTGAACTTGTTTGTACTGTGGTGATACTGTTTGCTCTGCTTCTGGCACCAGTGCGGATGGAATCCATTACTGGAAGGATGTGTGTTAGAGAAGCAAAGAGTGAATGCATCACATTGATTAAAAGTACAGTTTGTGACTAGGTTTTGCTGCAGAGCAGCTACATAGAGCGTATTGTCACTAAAATGGGCTGAGTAACGGGGCTGTAATGCTGGGTGAGTCCGTGAAAGCCCGTATGAGCTTGATACCCAAAGGTGTTGTCAGGCAGCAAGCTAGTATATGCTGGTATTTGTGTTATTGAACGTGTGTGTGCCTGTGCATGCTTGGCATTTCATTAGCAGGTCACCACTGATTAGAGGGGCCTGATCTGTCTTCGCAGAGAAAGGACAGCATCAGCTCCTTGGCTCCTTTCCTGGAACAGCAGGCAAAAACCAAGGGGCATAGAAAATAACTGTAGCTCAAAGTTACATAGCATAGAGGGAGGCCATTAAAAAGGCATTCTACAGAAGGAGTTGGAAACAGGATTACAGTACTACTGCCTCTTTGTTCTGACAGTGATGAATATTTTGTTGTTGTGATTATTGACAGCAGGAGGCTTGTTAGGTATCTGATGTCTTAAATGATATTTTCTCTTTGGCTTCTCAAGCTATAGGTAGACAAGAAAGCTTTTGTACTTGGCTGCTTCGCTCTTCTGTCCAAAGCAATGCTTTGGGTTTTTGTGTTACCTGCTAAAGGTAGAAGAAGAGGTATGTGTACAAGTGAATACAGCTCACTTAATGTTGAAAGTAAGCCACTGGAGAGGGTTGGGAAGGTGAATACATTCTGTCCTCATTGCTGGGCCTGGAAATGTGCTCACTGCAAAAGCAGCTAGCGAATGGCAGCATTTATGGGCAGCATTTCCTTGCTTAACCAGTAAGGCCTGGGTAGGGGCTGCAGTGTGGTTTTCCTGTCAAAGCCACCTCAGCCAAGCTTTGCCTTCCAGGTGCCTCATGAAGATTCTGGCTTGGCTGACACTCAGAGGAGTATGTCCTTAAAAGACCGTAGTGAAGTTGCTGTGGAAATTACCAGCAAGACACCAACAAATGATAAACGTGCCCTACAAAAAAAAAAAATCTGGTCAATGTTTTTTACCCTGTTATAAGATTTCATCATTCCAGTTTATGCATGACAGTTAACTGCTTAAGGCCAGAGCTGTTCTGTTTACTAAGCTCACTGTCTGCTTCTACAAACAGCCTGATGGAAGCTGATCATCCTGCCCTGCCAGCATAAGGCTGCCCAGTAACTCACTGAATCGTAAAATAACAGGGTCTGGAGCAAAGTGACCGCCCATGGAAATGCTAGTCTCGTACAATCTGAGAAGTGGCTTTATGCTGCGCACACATGTTCTTAAAATGAAGATTGCTGAATCTTCTGTGAGTAAAGACCTAGAGAATAAGATGCAGCTTACGTCTGTCTTGGAGGATGTTCTCAACCACACACAGCTGGTTGAGTTTGCAGAACCTTGTGTTTGTGTGCCTTTGAATTTAGCAGCAACTCATACTTGCAGGAGGAATCGGTAGGCCATTGGCTGGGATGTGCTTGCTGTTCGTTACTGCAGACAACACCTTAGTGCACACTAAGTACACAATTGTCAGTACATTCCAGAATTATGGCTCCCCAAAGGGAATGAAGCAGTTAAATACAGATAGTCCTGCTTCAAAGCTGGCAGAAATGACTTGCATAAACCAAGCCCGGCAAGTGTAGGAGAGCTCACAGTGTTGACAGCTGGATTTTCTAGATAGCGTTGAATGCCTCGATCCTTCCAAGGACCAGGGAGTTAGATGCTGGATCTAATGGAATTATGCGCTGTCTGTCCGAGACAATAACACTGTCTAAGCAAAATGTTACTAATGAACTGTCCGATGAAACGATACATCACTACCCTGTTTGTTTTTTTTTTTGTATGCAAGTGTTGGAAATGAAGGATGAAGTCAGTTGCATGAGGTTATGGAGACTGCAAAGTTTGTTTTAGGCTAAGAGGGAATGGGTTATTTTGTTAAAATGGTAACTTAATTTTGTAAAAAGAGTACATAAATGTTTAATTTTAAAGCTGAGAAGCATCCATAGAAGCAAATCGGAGGACTGGAAGTGATTTATCCTCTTTTAAATCTGTACTCTGTGAAATAGATCTTCCTCTAATCTGAAGTGATTTTGCTTGTAGGAAGCCCTGTTATTTTAAGCGCACTGGACGTGTGACATGCTCCTTGTCTTGTATTCTCCTCACAGTTTTGTCAGGAGCTCTTCTGCTGGAAGCATTATTTGAATTTACTCATACAGTAAATCACACATTGAAAATGTAATTAATGGCTTCTAAATGCAAAGTTAACAGTTTTAAACAGTTTGATTGATGTGACTCATACAGCTGAGTCGGTTATGCAGGACCATGATCAAACATCCTATAGTTGGTGTATCTTGTAGAACTTTGCAGAATTCTGATTCCTCCATTCTGTCTTGCTTTCTTTTCCAACATCCATGGAAAAAAGGACTTTATATTCCTTTTCCTGACCAGTGAGGCATGTGGTGTTTTCTTTGGTGGGGTTTTTTTTTTTTTTCCATTGTAAAAAAATGAGTTTCTTCTAGTATCCCATGTTCCTGTAGTTTGGAAACAAATCCCAAGAAATAGTGTTGTCCGTTTACATCTCCCCAACCTCCAGCACCACATGCTTCTTCGCTGTGTTTCAAGGCACTAAGCTAATCTAGCTGCAGGGCAGGCAGCAGTGTCTGGAGCAGCGTTGCTGATGGTGAGCCATGCTGTGCTGGTTTTGTAGTGCTGGCTAAATTCAAGGTATTGTGCTTTGTGGGCAGTTTCCTCTGCGCTGGTTCTCTGTCATGGGGCCTGTCTGAACAGGTCTGGTACAATGCACTCCGATGCACACAGTAATGATTTCTGGAGGGTACAGAGACCAACTTGTGTTGATTCTCCAGCCCTGCCTTGCATGGAGGGGAGAGAGCTGTTGGGGCTGGCCAAGCCTGCAATGAATTATTCATCCAAGTATAAAGGGCAGATTGAAAGCCTTTGGCTTTTATGGTAAGGAAGGCAGTAGTTCCATTTCAGCTAAATGGAGCACTATGCAACCTCCATAAAACTACTCTGAGCTTTCGCTGTTTCCGCTGCCTCTCAGAGGTGCTTACTTGGGATCTATCACTGAAATATTCTTTTGTTTGTCACAAAATTTTCTGCCCATGTTATCTTTTCTTTAGGATTTCGTTCTCTTTTAGGTTTTAGACAGTCAGTTAAAACCTCAGGCTACAGTTGCCTGAAGTTCACCAGTCAGTATACCAGTTTTCCTCCTCTGGAGCAAAAAGGGCAAGGTTACTTTGTTAGGAGCAGATCATTAGGAATGATGGTACAGATTTCTGATGTATGTTGAAGGCCTACTTAGTACAAAAGTCTCTTGTTCATAAAAACAATTAAGATGGGAGAAAGATGGAAAATTCTCCTCTTGTGTGGATTTTTTGTTTTTGTTTTGTTGGGTTTTGTTTTTAAGCTATCACAGGTTTAAGTTTGCTGTTGTCATTTAGTGTGAATGCAGCAGTAAGGGCAGGTGCAAGATGACATTCATAGTGCTGTTACCTTAGCTGCAGTGGTCCTTGCATGATGTTAAGTAAGTTAATCCTGCCTTTATGACTAATTCTCTGGTTTGAAAAAAAGCAATCCCTACTGACTGTAGTTTGTAGGTATCTAGAAAGCATTTTCTAAAGCCCTTTTTCTGATACAAATGGTTTTAGAAATTCCAGCTCTTTACTTTTGTGTAACGGTGTCTCCCTCAGGTGTTAGAGATTAAATCCCTTTCATCTCCTGCAATGTGAGGTGAACGTGAGCTTGCATCCTAGGTGTAAACTGAGGGCTACTTGTGTTTGTCTTGGTGGGAGCAGATTTTAGCTTACAGCGAACGTGCAAGCAACATCAGCTTTTAAAGATGGATTTTCAAGCTTTTTTGAAAACTTTGGACTGTATGATCTGCAACAGAGGAGAATTATTAAAAAATACTTAGTCCTATTCTATTTATGGGACTTAACTAAAACTTCTCAGTGTTTCTTGTGGTGCTTGTATTCCCCTAGCTTACATATGTTATTTTCTTTTCACCGTGCCTTTATTTGAGATGTACCTTTTTATGTGGGAAACCTAAAGCTTCAGTATTGCCTGTTTTAACATTGACTGGCTTTTCTTCATGGGGATGAGGAGAGAAAGGAAAGGAGTGGTTGCAGGATATTTTAACTCATAGACTGTGTGTGCAGCAGCACACATGCTTGATTGTTCTGTGAGCTCTCTTGGGGCCTTTTATTTTTAACCAGCTAGTCATTGGCATAAATCCTGAGAAGGTGGCATGTGTAGTGTTGACTGTCCCTGATCTCCCTCGCCAGGCTGAGCAAGACTGAGGCGATGAAAGTGTGCTAAGGTGACTGAGTATTGTGTTGTACAGTGTCCTTCAGGAGACAACAAAGTGAAATGGCGAATTCTTCCAACACAGGCTTTACTTGAGACTGTACTGAAAACGTGCTAAGCTTTTATTCAGCCACTGTGGAACGGCATTAGCTGTTTCTCAGCTGCACCTTTTCTCATGTTACATCCCTACATTCTGCCTAAAACTTAATGTCTAGCTAGTGGAGTGGGCATACCTGAATGCCTGTTGAAAAGGAAGAACCAGATAGAGCCAGTCCATGCCAAACGCTTGACACTAGGGCTTCTGTGGGTTTCATGCTGTTTGAGCACGGCCTGTAAAGGCTGGGGAACCAAAAGCAGAGTCATTGTGGACCCCTTGGTATCACTGGGAACGAAGTTTGCAGAATGTGTCCTAACACAGTTGTGACTCATGAGGAAAAGGCTGGTGAAGGCAGGTTATCAAGACTGTTGGTGGAGTATGCCAAGGTAGTGACTGTACTGAATTCCTCCGTTCCAGAGGCTTCTAACATTTGACACCTGCAGAGACAGTAAAGCCACTTTTATTTAAGCAAAAGCCGTCTTTTATAACTGACATCACTTGTACCCTGAAGCAGATGTACTGGTCATTAAGGAGCTTATCTGTAACCATTAACTTAGTAAATAGAGTCAGCTAGCTCTGTTGGGGAAGGTGTTACATATGGGCTTCTTGTTCAGGACTTCATTTTAGTCATTGAATGCAGCTGTTGTGTGAGATGGGCAGCCTAGAGAACTGTATCTCTTAAAATAAAGGCTTCTTGCCTTGTTTAGGAGGTCAGATATGCATTCCTTTGAATTTCAGAAGGCCAAGAACACTTCTTGCTCCCCCCTCGCCCCCCAGTAGACAGTGTTAGATACATACATCAAAAGGATTTAAAAAAAACTTGTACCTTTCTCGCAATATTTCATCTTTCTGTTCATGGCAGGTAGCAAGTGCAGTGAAATCAGGACAAACCCAGATGTTCTCTGACTCCTTTGAAATGTCAGCTGCTGCAGAGAAACTCTGTGAACGTGCTGGATGCAGAGGCTAACAGTGATGCCTTCAGGGGAGGAGAGGAAACGCAGGCTTCTGATACAGACTTCCTGAATTCCGAAACATAGTCTTTTAAAAGATAGCCTCTCACTAATCTGCAGATGTGCTGTGTTGCATTATGGCTACTTGTGGTATGCATGAGTGAGAGCTCTTGTTTTGGGGCTGCCCCCTGAGAAAAGGGGAAGAGGAGAGTCTTGCGTTTGCAGTTGTAATTCTTTACGGTGATAGAGGCTGATTCCCCAAGTCCAGTGGAAAGCATTGGGCTCTGCAGGCAGCAATATCAGCAGATCATCCTGAGGCAATGGCGTATCTTTGTGCTCTTTATATGAAGAAAGAAAGAGCCTGAAACTCAGTCTCTTGAAAAGTAAGTCAGGGATGTGAAGAAACATCATTAATCTGTGGTCAGGATCCGGCCACATCAGGGATCATAGTGTATCTTCTAAGTCTGAGTGCTAAATGGGTACTTACTGGTGCAGCTCTAGCAGGCACGTGACCCCTCTCACTAGGTACAGCTTTCACTGGAAGGCCTTGCCATGTGTGAGGCATGGCTCATAGTGGGATGCATTTCTTTCATGTGGCAGAGCACCTCTGTCCATGACTTGCCTACAACTTTGGAAGACAGGCTTGTGTTTACGCTCTGCTGAATACCCACGGTGCAGTTAGTGTTCCCACAGCAAGGCCCTCAGGCTGGGGCAGCAGGCGAGAAAACGTGCGGACAAAGCAGTGCCGAGGTGGCAGAGAGCAGAGCAGTTAGTATCCCATTACTTGAAGTATGAGTCTTTTGCAGATGTGTTTCTTCTGCCAGGGACTAATACAGTATCTCTTTGCTTATTTGTTCTCGTTGTGAAATGTGCTGATGGCAGGAGGACCAGAATACGGCTTTTCACAGCCTTCGTATCTCTGTTGCATGGAATCACGAACTTAGCTATAACGTATTGCCTTACCTTGCATTATACGTGGGCCAGTTGCGAAAGCAAAAGAAAAGGCACTACTGAGCTTAGCCAAGTTGATTATGAACAGTTCAGAACACAGATGGATACTTAAAAAGGGTCATGGGCTTAATAAATAGCATAGGCTTTCCAGGCTGCTGCTTATTCTCTGCCACTTCCCATTTGGCTTTTATTAAGGGATCAAAGAGGTCTGGAAGGAAGATGATGATTAAAGTTTGAAAGCTGATGCATTTAGAAAGAGCCTTCTTTTCAGCTAGAGTGCATAGCTTCAGAAATGCATGTCTTCTGGTGAATGAGATCTCAGGGGCGCATGAAGCAAGGGGCATTTTGTCCCACAGCATAGGTGACCTCTCCCCAGAGCGTAACCTGTCCTGGCAGTCCCAGATGAGCCCTATTGCACCTGAGTTTTAGGGGAATGAGAAAGCTCCAGTGGAAATGCTTTCCATGGGGAGCGTTACTGTTCTGCCCCTCGGCACTTGAGCTCCTTCAGAATGTGTTCCCCAGTCGGAACAGTAATACAAGAACTCGAGGAATCGGTGTTGTCCTCAGCTCTGAACTGAAAAGCAACTGGCATGTTATTCTTAAAATAAGCTGAACAGGAAAAATTGCATAACTTTGTGTTGAATTTTTAAAGAAGACATTATTTATGCTGACTGTTTTGAAGAAGAACATTTGTCTTGTGGCTTCTAGTCTAGACGGGGAGGTAGAGAAAGCTGGCTTCGGTTCCTGGGTCTTCCACAGTCTGGCAGAGAATGGTAGCACAGGACTGGAAGACTTATCTCTACAAATGGAACAAGTCTTAATTATTCTGTTCTCTTACTGAACACCATATGTTTTTTAATTAGACTTTTTTTTTTTTTAATTTAACGAGAACAAGGCCATTAGTGATTGCCATGCTATGATTGTGGTAGTTCAAGGATGGTCAAGGCCTGTGTGCAGTAGTACACCTAAGCAAAGCTCAGAAGCATGTGTTGAGCCATTTCCAGCGGATATGAATGTAATGGAGTATATTTTTGTAAGATTCTTTGTTATTTGTTTTTGTTGTTTGATTATACAACTTTGGAATTTTATTAGAACAGATACTGTACTTTCTTTAGTGAAGACAAATTTGCAGAATAAAAATAGCAATGGTGCACTTCTACCTTTGTGCCATCAGTAGGTGGTTGTGGACTCCTTTCTAACTGATTGTTTCCTCTTCTAGGATAAGAGAAATCTTGAAGAAAGCGTCTCTCCCACCAGATGATCCCGACACCCCACTGTCAGTTACCTTGGCCATAGTTGAGACAGATTCCACAGTAGTCTACTATAAAGCGACCGATGGCTTTGTAATACCAGATCCTCCTGACGATACTGAAGATGTGGACAATAAACAGTGGAGAAAAAAAAGAAAGAAGCTTTTCAAATGATTAAGACAAACAGACTTTTCTTGAACTACTGTCCTCAAACCTAAACAAATCCAGGAACTTATGTATGTAAATCCGTAGTGTGCTGAAGTCTGCCTTCTGCATATCAAGTATCTGTTCAGGGAGAATGGAGGCTTATGCAGCGGCACTGTAACAAAATGCCATTTAAAGTATGAAATGGGCCGTGCTTTTGAGACAGATTGCTCCTGACTAATAAATATACTTGTGAGGTGTTTCCAAAGCTACTCTCTCCTTTGTATCTGTTCAAGTACATAATAAACACACCCTTACCCATATTGTACGTATTGTTTAAAGGTAGATCTTAAGGGTTTCTGGCAGGAGTACTAAGTTAAGGGCTTTGTAGTTTACAGAGTGTCTTTGTCTTATATTGTCAGAAGCCCTTATGCTACCTCCCAGGTTACATTTCTGAACACTTAATCTTCTTTCCCCTGCTTTTGGAGAAAAGACTTCTGCACAGAAATACCTTTTTTAAATTTTTTTTTCTGCAGAGGGAAAACTGACTATAGCAATACCAGAGGAACAAAGCACAGACTAAAGAGGGCTCTTTGGAGCTGCCTGAAGAACGTATGAGCAGAGGCCAGCTCTTCATGTTGAGGTAGGTTATGACTGGATCAACTACACCTGGAAGTGCTGGCCCACATAGCTGAATGCAGACCATGCTAGTGGTCACGATCCGGAAACGCCAGCAGGCTCCTGTTCCACATACAGTGCTGGATGACTGTCTAAGGACCAAAGGTGCCTTGTGTTCACATCCCAGTGTGATGGGGTTCTCTAAATGGTGACCTGCCCTCTCTTTGGCTTTCTTGTCTGTGAGACAGCTTCAGTGTGCTTTTAGTGCTTTGCTGTGATCTTGGAGCTTAAAGCTCTCTGAAGAGGAGCACGACAATGTAGCATGTTCTATCTGTCACCGATGTATGTCACCTTCTGTGCTAGGAGTGCACACTAGCTGTTATCTACTTCATGCAGCAAGCAGGTTTCTAAACCCATTGTAATTTCTAGAATTTTTTTTTTTTACATAGCTTCTGCTAGTTAAACTGTCTGCCCAAGAGGTGCTTCAGCTAGGAGAAAGTTAAAAGGGAAAAAACCCTCACTTTTAGTTTCTTCTGCAGGAATTTTCCATGTCTTTTACATAGCAATCTTCTTCAGTTTAAACTTAAGAGTTTCTTGGCAAACAAATACCATCCCAGAAGCAGCTTCTTGAGTACAAAAATGTCCGTATGACATTTGTGTGGCCAAGGACCACACATTCAAGATTTGAAGCACAAGAGCTCTTTTTTTTTGTGTGTGTGTGTGGGTATAAGAATGTGAGAGAATCCAAAAAACCAAGCTGGAAATGAAAGGTTATTTAAGCTTTACCATCCCTCTGACTAGAGTGGATGTTTTCTACGGTTGCGGAGTTTGAACCTAGTTTGACTAAATGTGCTGGGGGGCAGAACGGTCTAGTGAGGAGGGCCTAGGTCAGGAAGGCCCTTGCACCCCATGTGACATCAGGTGGTGCACTGGGGTGTTCATCCTGCAAGTGTTTTGCAGGCGCCTACTCTGGGGGAGGGAGGCAACTGCTTTCTGGCTTGTTCAGGCTGCAGCCCTCTTGGGGTGTTCCTGGGCTTGCAGCGCGCACTCAGCGCTCCCAGCTTTGCCAACAAACTTGGAGCAGGGTGCACTGTCACCCAGAGCTCTGTATGGCACCCTCACGCAAAGGTGAAAACGTGTTCTGTCAGCTTTGCCACTAGCACCACTGCCTGGGGGGACCGAGCTGACTTGGGGAACTTGCTAACCTATGGGGAACAGGCTGCTGTGCGTGCCCCGGTGCTTTGCTGAGCCCATCACAGCCTCACTAATCCAGAAAGCTACTCTGAAGATGTGAGCAACTCTGATACTGTCCCTTGCAATAGTGCTATTTTTTTTCATTTTTCTATTGGTGGTATTTCTCACTGCTGTACATTATGAGTTTCTTACAACTAGCTCCTGGCACGTGAGCCGTGGTTCACTGAGGTGAGAGCTTTGGCAGCTAATGCCAGCTCAGAAGAGTTTGCTCCTGGCAGTTTTTGTTTTCAGCTATTTACCTCATCCTGCATGGGCTGAGCTTGGATGGTTTACAACCGTATGGATGTGTACCCTCATCTGTTAGAGTAATTGGACATCCATACGTGCAGCTGTGTATGTCCTGATGCAGTGAGAAACAAAATGGTTACTTGTTTCCTGTACAGCAAGGAGAGACCATGGGTCTCTGGGCTTCAGTCATGGAGAAAGGCAAAGACAAATTCTCTTTCTCAGTCTTGCTGCCCTCATGGAGGAAAAATGTAATTTTACTTTGGTCCAATGCCATACTGTCTTAAAAGGGTACCTGTGTGCTGACTCCTGACATGCTGTCTTTGACCTCAACGTTGGTATTTCGTGTACTCAACTGCTTATTCCATAAAGTAAATCCTACACTTTGCTAGGCTACATACCACCAGGTAAATTGTCCTTGTTATAAACTGTTAAATACTTCAGCCCCAGTGTGAATATGTGTTGGAAAAGAGCTGGTTTTGTGTGAAGAAGGCTGTAACAAATGCTACATGTTGCAGAATTTCTATTTAAACAATACATGCATTTGCTTCAATTTCTGGGAAATAATGCCATTTTGCAGTTTGCTGCATGACTGATGGTTGGCTTTATCCTCCATTTTATAATTTCTATGCGCAAAAAGAGGAGCATAACCCAAGCCTCCTTTTCTATACACAGAAAACTGCTTACCCAGTCTTCAGAAGCTGAGTTGGAGAAACTGTGTCTGGAGGGTTTGATGTCTGCAGTGTGTCCCACTGAGGAATGATTATATAGGCCTTTTTCCAGCCTCCCTAGATTGTGGTGGTTCTTTATTTCTGAGGAAAAAAAAAGAGAAGAATAAATAACATTACTGCCCTGTTTGTCCCATAGGTATTACAATGTAAACAAGGGGATGTTAAATAAGTTCAGAGCCAGCTGTGCTGTTCCTCTACATTCTACTGAACTATTTCCCTGTGTCCAGTCAGGAGCACACAGACCAGAGCCTCTGGTGTTCCAGGCACTGAATAAAGATGGGAAGAGACTTCCCGGGGAAGTGTATCAGTTCAGAGCAGTAGCACATTAACATTCCTAAATCCACGGTGTCTTGGTGCTGTGCCTAAAGTATTCAAACGTTCCTCTGCTTTAAGCATTTGTGAGACATCTGTGGAAGCGTGAGCTGTGACATCTGGCCCTGACACCTTTGCAAATTCATCTCTTATTTCAGTCCAGATTTTAATTTTTATTCAAGTTTTATTTGCTACGCATAGCTTGATTTGTTTTACTGATCACCCTTGACCAACAGAAGGTATGTTTTAAAATCTTAAGAGTATCAGTTTCCAGTAGATTATTGTTTCAAGTCTTTTCTCTCTTTGGAGAGATATTTGCATTAAAGCTTCCCCACTGAGTAAAGAATGATAGAAAAGCAAAGTGATGTTTTGGCGTGGATTTGTCAGGGAGACTCGATGCCTGGTTACGTAAGTGAGCGTCCGCTTTGGTTTATGCAAACTGTGTTTCCTTGAGGCATTACTGGCACTGTCACCCCAACTGTCCTGTATACAGCCTGACTGTTTTCCGTGCACACAGAACATTTTCTGTGAAAAACACCGGTCAAGAAGTAAAAAGCCTTCTCAGATGCATAAAGAGGAGCTGTGATTGCAAGAAGTGTCCAAGAACCACACTGCAGCAGAGAGCTACTGAAAGTGAACAACTATTGCAACTTTCCCCTTCTCCACACTGAATAACAGAAGCGCGTGCTTGTGTTTGGGCAGTGGGCTGCTCCCGTTGGAGTCACCTACGCTTCTGTGGATGTGTGTGTGTGGTTGTACAAGCTCAGGGTGGAGCAGCCAGGCAAGCAAAGGACGCGACAGCATCGGCTCATGACCTGTCCCTGCTTGCCAGGGCATGCCTGCATGGCAGAGATGCAGGCCCTGACAGCACTGCTCATCAAGTAGTGACAGGTGAAGGTGTGCTGCTTCCAAACCTCACCCAAAGGAGGACCCTGTCCCCTACAAAATGGCCCTCAGCATCCCTACAAGTCAGTTCTGTTTTTCAGAAATTACTAGAAGAAAGACTTGGTCTTGTCTTCTAACCTGTTCTCAAGCTGGGCAAGGTTTTCCACAAGATCTGCTTGGACACAACATTGACATGTCAATAATGTTACTGAAGCCAAGCGATCTTAATCTTTTGCTTTTCTGGGTCAGCAACTCAAGAAACCTTTTTTTTTTTTTAATCCAAAACATTTTTTTTTTCTAATAAACAATCTGTATGAATTTATTAATCATCCTACTAGCATTGCAGGTCTGTAGGAATTAGATGTTTAATAGGTTGTCCCAGTAGTTTTCAGGAATCTAAAAATCTGTCAAATAGTCTGTAAGTCCTGCTTTATATAAATGGGCTTACTGTTAATCTCCTCTAGTCCTCCAGGGATTTTTCAGTTTTCCATTACAACCCAATAGTTTAAAACTTCCTTAAGTCATTAGCCAAAGCAAATAAACTGAGATAGATACATTCAGGGCCTACTAACTGAACATTCTCAAACCAAATAGCCTTTCACCTCTACTTTCCTTATTCCTGTTCTACTTTCATTTTAATTGTGTCATCAGCTTTGCAAGGCTAAAGCAATAGCATTGAACTCTCCAGCCCTTTCAATCCCTTCCATTAAGAGATGTGAGCTTTTCTTCATCTTCCTCCTGTTTTGCTTTTTCAACAGTTTTATTATTGCCTTTCGTATTGCTGCATCACACCTTGGCACACTCCAGTTTTGCAGGACTGGGAGAAATTTGGTGCATCCCTGGTGTGGATCCTGGCTCAGCAGCCCCAGCTACAGCAGATATCCAGCAAGGAAAGCAACACCAGCCAGGATTGCAAAGAATCTCAGTCTGTATCAACCAACAGCAAATTGCCATGCTGGCAAGTAACCCCTATCCAGAAATGAAGATAATTATGAGCAAATAGGGTTTCCTAACTCTTCAAAAAATAGCTGCAGCTGCACCTCGTATTTCAGAGTATCCTGGTGGGTTGATCTCTTTTCCATTTTCCTTCCCTCATTCCTCAGATTCTCCCACTTTGGTAGGGCCATGAGCCCGAGGAACCCTGGACTCAGCCGCTACCTTCATCAAACCTGACTGACAGCCCATTTGCTGGGGTGAATTAACGAGCCCTCCAACTCCTGATTAGCTACATGCCATGTGCTGTGTTCTCTGTACCTAACTGACACAATTTATTGCCCTCATGCATTGTTGTCTTATTAATCATTCTTTGCTCCCCCACTAGCTACAGGCTTCTCCTCATGTTTCTCATCTGGCCATCAAGCTCAGTTTGCCAAACCTGAACAGCTTTGCTCATCTTTTTCATGTATTTTTTATTTTTCCCTTTCTCACTGCTGTAGTCATCTTGACAGCAATTTTTTTTGCTATCGTTTGCTGCCCTCCTGGCCCATGTTTCATATATAGCACCCCATCCCATAACTGCCCTCAAATTTATCTTTTCACGCTAGCTGGAAGCTCCCCTTTCTTTCCAACCTTCCTGCTCCCATCCTGTCTTCTGCTGCGGTGCCTAGATGGTCTCCAAAGAGCCATCTATGCCTTTCTCCGTCCTAATCCAGGTACCAACTGGGCGTCTCAGTTCCACCAGCCCAATCCCATTTACCACCAGAAATCTCAGTACAACCTGAAGCAAGGTCTCACGAGTGCCGTGCCGATGGTCAACCCGCAGAGGAGGCTCGCTCTCTTGGAGAGTGCTCCCTTCGTGGCGCAGGGTGGCTGTCACCCCTCTTTCCACCATCTGAAACACCCAAATTAACACCCATGGCGGATGTTTGCTGGATAAATGTGCAGGGCAGAGCTGGCTGAAGCCAGCCGGCTACGTTTGCACCAGAGGGCGCTTACAGACTGTGGAGCAGGAGCCTTTCTCTTCTAGGAAAGGCAGAGCTTTGCAAAAATCCCCTCGCGTTCTGCTGCCTGCTTCTCACAAACAAAAGGAGGAAAAAAACCCTGAAAGCATCAACCCCTGCAACAGCAATCCTCCCTTCTCAAACGCTGAAATGATACTACAAAAACGCTAGCCTGGGTTGAGGCTGAAGAAATGGTGGTTCAGTCTGAAAACTGGACTGGGGCTCAGGGATTCTGGCAGGTTCAGTCCTGGCCAAAGGGCTGTGCAGGCTGGGCTGCCCTCGCCCTCCTGCCTTGAAGCTAGGACACACAAACACACACACACACACAAAATCCTTTCTAGGGGCTGGGGTTTATGTACCTTCCCTAGTGCAACACTGTCTCACGAGGTGAAATTCTGTATACAGGCCACGACAACTCGTTATTCTCATTAATTTAGAGGTCTGCAGGTGACTTTGTTGTAGTAATTTTGTCTTCTCACAGACAGACGCATTGAAAATCATGGAAACTAAATACATCCAAAGGTGTTTGTCTTCCCACGCCACTGATTTCCACAGGAAGCGGGTACTGAATCCCTCTGTGGACCCAAGGCCCCCCTGCCCTCCCCATCCTCCCTTGCTAGCGTGCTCCCAGCCAGCACAGCCCAGCCTCAGTCGGACAGTCAGCTCAGGAGATGCTTATTCCAGTGTCCCCTTCTCCATGGCAGGTGAGCATCCCTTCTGCGAGCTGGTCTGATAGGATTGTTTTACGACACCACCACCCGGTGGGCGTGATTTTCCATCACGGCAGACTTTTAAATAACAGAGCGAAAGAGAACATGATTTTGGCATTCCCCAGAGGCTCGGCTAAGCCTCCCTGCTAATTAATAGCATTACATGACTTCATTAGGCTGAACAGCAGAGGGTTCAAGACACTGATTGTTGCCCACTTCTCCATCTACTAGAAAAGACAAGAACAAGACTTTGGGGTGTTTAAATCCCTCCCTACTGTCTGGATGCTCCGCAGCTGATTTTTCCACCCCGGTTTCTCGGCAAGGGAGGCAGGGTGTGAAGCAAGGGCGGTCTTGCCAAGTGTTACAGCGAAACACCACAAGAGAGTCTTTTAGTCAGCCAGCGTGGTTCGCCTCTGCTGTCTGCATATATTAGATATTGTGGTATCCTCTGACTAGACAGCCAGCACGGCGGGTTTCTCAAAACCTGCCCCAGTCTGCACGCTTTCCCATGTAATTCTCTCTTATAAGATACAAAATTATATCCACTGGGATAGGAAGCTGACCCCAGCGTGATGGTAATCCCAGCTGCCCACCTCCTGCACAGAACCTTGCAGTCTGCCTTCTAGAGTCGTACATGCAGCTTAGAAAAAATATCCAGAGGGAAAACCCAGCCTGAAACTAGCCATAGAATATCATATTTAATATAAAAGAACATAAGATAACATAAATAATATAGTATAATATGAAAGAAGTGTCCAAGACTAGAAATAATTGCTGTGCTTAAAAATATGGTACATTCTGCAGAAAATAGTAGAGCAAAAGAGAAAGCGGTTATTCTCCCAGGAAAATTTAATTTACTGAAAAAACAAAATTGAAAATAGAAGGTAAGTATTAAATCACTTGAGCTCCAGCATTTAAAACATATTGCTTATTTTGCTGAGAACCAGGTTGGCATTACTTAGGCATTTAAAATAATCACTGTCCTAAGAAGGGATAGGCTCAACTGGTACTCTGACCAAGCTATTGCTAAAGCAAAATTCTCCAGACAGAGAGCGATCATAATTACTGGCAAAATGGTTTTGGAGATAAGATAGTATGATAGAAGAGAAACTGTTTAGGAAAGAAATAATGAGTTGCACATATCAAGGGAAGTATCAGGGTGGAAGGAGGTTCTCATGGATTTGTTCAAGGGTTGATCTCCAGTCTGTTCTTGTTCACTATTTTAATTGATGGTGTTAGACTAAACACAAGCACAAAGTTAATTAAGTGTCAAGGCAGCAAAAAATATGAAAGAGGATGAGAATATCATGTGAGAAGGAGCAAATGACACTGAGAGCCAGGGGGAAATACCTCTGTCCAGCCTGCAGTGTTGCACATCCAGGTACAAATTTTGTGCGGTAAACTTTGGCTTACCAGTTAGGACTGATGGAAACTAGGCTCTGAATGTATCAGCCACTCTCAGTGAAATGCCACCAAATAACCTTGAAAAGACAAGGACCTCTCAGGCAAAATATTTCCAGTAGAGCTGTTTAACCCAGTAGGTACCAGCACCGAACAAGGCACTTGCCCTATCTCTAGGATACCCTATGAAATATTGGGCATCTAGGTCTTCACTGTGGCGGGAGGGAGAGAAAACAGTTCCCAATGCAGGCCGCTTCATACAGCATGGATGTTATGTTGGGATTGTGGGTTTGTTTTCACAGGAAAGGAAATTACTGGAGTACATTAATAATGGGGCAAGAGATTTACCCCCTTGGCTTGTATATCTCGGTTGGAGCTCTACGTGACTGGCAAGGAAAATTTGCTGGGGGAGCTGAGAGAGAGAGTCGGGAGAGCACATCCAGGAATTGGGTCTCAAGACCACCGGGAGAAACGCAAGCTAGGATTAGAGCTAGCTGGAAACATTTTTACAGTGTATTTTTTTAAAACCAGCTATTAAAATGTGTTGTCAAAGTAATGCATCCAGTTAAAAGAGTTTAAGATGAGCAAAGGGAATTTACATAGCAGCACAAAAAAACCGAAAACCTCTGGGTGGTAATTTCCCCAAGACAGACTAATTCCTGTCTAGCTTGTTCCCCACCATCGTCTTTAATTGCTAGAGCCTCACAGAAAGGCCTGTGTAAGGAAAGGAAGATAATAATTAGCCTAGCATTTTTCTCGCCTTTGTTGTGAGTCTGCAGGGAATAGCTTTTTAAACATTTATTATTTGGTTAAATAGTTTTGTTCTGGTGGGCTGATAGAAGGGAGAACTGGGCTGGAGGAAGGATGTTTGCATTGTACTGTGCAGGCGTTGCAGTTTCTATTGCTGGCCTCAGGGAGATGAATGTTGTAGGCACATGTCAAAGAAAGATTTCTCTCTCTTTCCACAAAATCACATTTTTTTAGGAATATGAGAGGAAAACCCTGATCCTAATGTAGGGCAGCTTGGGCACCCTAGGAAAAGCGCTGGGGAGAAAACCTGAAACTTTGAACAAATTGAACAGAAAAGCAGAGCAGAGCAATGGATGGAGTCCTTTTTGTTACTGCCCCTCTTCATCTACAGCACCCATCCAATGGATGCTCCTTAAAGGACAAAAACTGAAGACTCACTAAAAACTCACTAACTCTCCAGTTTTTTTTTGCCTTGGAGACCTCCCAGAGAGACAGACATCTCATCATCATCCGATTCTCATCAGCATGGTCTGGCAGTTGGACTGCAAACAGTGAGCAAAGATCAGCTTACTGTTTGTAGGTGGCTAACTTCCCCTCGAATTAGCAGTGTCAGTAAGAATAAAAATCAGGTAGGACCAGTATAAACTGAAGGTCAGCTTGCAACCCAAAAATTGTGTAAGGAAAAACAAGGCTAACAGCAGGATTTGGTTATTAGGGTGCCTCTGCAGATACAACTTTACATGCAACAGAGGTGTTTATTGTTATGTATTATTACTGCTATATCCCAAAGGAGGTGATGTAACTGAAAGCATGGAAAAACTTTAATGGAACATGTGAAAAAAAAAATTGTCAATATAGCTTCAGCAAGACAAATTAGAATACTGAAGGATGAGGGGTTGTGACTTCTTACCTCTTTTTGACAACTCAATAAGAAAAAAAGGAAGACCCATCACAAACCCAGAGGACATCTGAGCCAAAAGGAAGTTTTGAGGAAAGCAACCAGGAAAATTCCTTTTCTCAGCTGCAACTGGAGGAACCTGAAAGGCAGCTGGGATCAGAGTTGGGACTCAAACCCATGTCAGCTCGCCCCAAGCGCAGAGGTGGGATCAACTTATTTCTAGAGACCCAAAATGAGATTGAACAACATAAGGTTCTGGGATTTTTTTTTTAGAAAATACACAAACAAACCAAAAAGACTGAGCCTAAAAAGAATGAGAAATATATAT
>WHYT01016800.1:106708-129439 GCA_009806455.1 Tetrax tetrax
TGCAGTACTCTTCCTGCAGAACATGAGATCAGTGGTTCTCTCTTATTTTTTAATAGCCAAGCCTCCTTGGAAAACTCGTTCTCAATCCAGTGTGGAAGTAAGCAAATAACTGACATCACAACACAGAGGAAATTGCAAGTTATTTTGGGAAGACGAAGAACAACAGAGATTTAGAAAATTAACTTCATCACCAACACTAATAATAAACCATGACGATTCTTCGCAGACCCACGTGGGAAGGGGACCGGCAGTGAGGACACAAAGCAAGGTAAAAGTGAGATTGTTTGGTAAATGGAAAGGCTGAGGCATCCTGATTAGGGCCCAAGTGCGGGAAGTTATCTAAAAATAAACAAACAAATAAACCCGCAAAGCTCTGAAGATTTCAGCACCATCTGGAGACTCTGGGAAAAGAGAAACAGCTTGCTGCTGTAGGAGGTATTAGAGAACAGGGTTTATATATACACGTATAGATGTATAAAGATGTATATCAAAGCAACGCACCAATAGAGATGAGTCCAAGGCTCAGAAGTCAAATCCAATTGAAAGCGTCTGAAGTTACAGTTTATTTGGATGGAGGATGGGGTTTGGGATATTTTGTTTTACTTCTGCTCCAGCTTACTGCACTAAAGGTGCAGGGCTTTACTGGTGTGCTGAATTTATTTCAAAGTGCACTTAAGGACTCTTAAGTTTTCAGGAGAAGAACCACGCACATTCCAAAGTAGCGGGAGCACAAATGAGCTGTGAACAGGTTCCTTCTCCTCTTTAGATCCCAGTTCAGTCCCTCAAAATGAGGTTTACTTCCAGGCGTAGAGAGTTTTTGGTTTAGCTATTGCTTCCACAGCAGGTTGAACCAGTGAAGTGCACTTGAATTGCAAGGCATGAGCAATTAAATTAAATTAAAAGTTAAGCTCTCATTATCTGAAACTGAACACTGAAAATTAATAGACACTTACGGCCTTAATCTCTGTTCTTCAGATCTCTAGCTGCAAAAGGGAGCAGCATCACCCTTGTCTAATTTCCTCATCTAATTATATAGGATTACAACGCTTACAGCTCACTAACACTTGTGTATCGTTTTGATATTCTGGTGAAACACCCCAAAGGCAGAACTTCTGTATTCAGTGCTGTGTCTCAATGCTCTTCGATTAATAACATATAAAGTAACATGCCGATGAGAAGGATAAGAAGGACTATTGAGTGACTCCCTATTTACCAAATGAAAAAAAATAGTATTGAAACCTATAATAAAAGATTGTTTTAACACTTATCCACAACAGGATTAAGCCCAGGGTGACAAGAAGATCAAGCCCAGGATGCACAGGCAGCCTGAATTCTGGTATCTCCTAGAGCCAGACTTTGCAACCCTAAAACTTCCTATAACAGACCCTCTTGCAATGTGATACCGATTCCAAGGTGGACTTTGCTGGAGGAGACATCACCGCTCTTACAGCCACCACAGCTGATGGCCAGCAAACATGGTGAGCCCCAGTCCCAGCTCCACCACCAGCATCTATGGGAGGTCATACCACATCCATCCTCCCCTGCTTCTGTTCCTTTGGGGAATTAGCCCTCAAAATCAGCATTTGGCCAACATAACACCTCTTTTTGGGGGGGGGGGGGAAATGCCAAGTTTCTCCAAGGATGGCAAAATTATGAGCCCTATAGAAGAGCAGCCCAGCCGCGCATGTGTCCTGTTTTTCTGGTAAGCAGATCCAGCTGCGGCAGCGTCCTGGCCCCAGCAAATCTCATTGTGCTCCTGGTCACCAGCATCAACCAGCATTTACTGCGTGAAGCCAGAGAAACCCTTCCTCTGGGATGTAGTGTTGCTTCCCCACATCAGGGCTGACAAAATAAAGTCTAACTCCATGAAAGGTGCCTATTTTACTACAGATGTCAGTTTTGGGGGGAAAAGCTAGTGCTGCTAATCACATTGTATAAGCATTAGGGAAGAAAACATTATTTTAATGGAAAGCTGGGACATTTTGTAGTTCATTTTTTTGCACTGAGCCAGGGTTTCATCTCTGAGCAACTCCCTTGCTTGTGTATCTCATCTTACAGCTGACGTCCTCCTGGCAAAGCCTCCTGCACTGGCCGGTGGCTCTGCCACCTCTTCCTCCACCCCACATCACCCCAGCAGGGAGCTGGGCGTCCCCTTTCGCTGCCTTTGTTTTTGGAGCGAGTGCTGCAGCTCATCTGCCAGTGGGGCTATGTTTAGCCGCCATGTGGTGGCATTTCCAGCTTTCTATTTTTGTAAACGCCTTTTCCAAAGAAAGAGGCAGAGCCGCCTCCGATCTGTGCAAGCATGGGGAGGCAGGAGCTGTATTTTTGTTCTGTGTGTGGATGGGGCTCTAAGCAACCTGATCTGGTTGGAAATGTCCCTGCTCATTGCAGGGGGCTGGACTGGATGGCCTTTAAAGGTCCCTCCCAACCCAGACTATTCTATGATTCTGTGCTCGCACCTACGCCTCTGCACAGAGATTGTGGTGATTCCTCCTGTCCTGGGCACAGCGTGGCATGCTGGTGTCACTGCGGACGGTGCCCACAGCTCTGCTAGCAGGATGCCAATGCACAGCCTGTTCCTCTTCCCTTATTGCAGCACATCCCAAAGCTCTTCCCGCTTCCTCTATAGCACCTGGAAAGGTTTTCCTCCTCCTTGCCTATATCTGCCCATTGCAATCACTCATGGAAAGGTTTTCCTCCTCCTTGGCATCCTCCCTGGTGCCATCCCTGCTCCAGCTGCCTGGCTGGACACTGGCTGCATGGACCAGAACACTATAGGGCTTAAGGTTGGGTCATACTCCATTGCAGCAGTCACCTTCTGCCCCTGTGGGGCTGGATGGAGGTAGCACATAAACATGGAGCTAATAAATAAAAAGCAAAATAAGGTGATGGGGAAACAACAGCAAACAAATTCAGCAGAGGAATATCCATACAAAAATAATGCACACAGCTGTTTGAGGTTTTTTCAGTTTTAGGCTGCACAGGGTAATTTCTCATCTGAGACACCTTAAAAACCATCCACTTGCACCAGTGTCCCCTGGGAAGATGATGAGTTGATACTGCAGCCCTGGGACCATCAGCATGAAATCAAGAGGGATTGGGACAATTTCCTCCAGGGAAGCATGGAAGCACCTGCCTCTCTCCAGGCACCTTCCCACCTCACAGCAAAGGCAGTTTTGCAGCTTTCTCCTTGGGTAGTAACTCCAGCAACAGACTTTTACTGTATTTTCTTTAGTGTGAAGAGCCCTTTTATGACCGTGTGATGTGTCAGCCTGATACAGCCCTGAAATACAGAGCATCGCAATGTGCTCGGCTGGTTGTTCAGGCTGGAGAAGGTATCTAAATCTCCCATTTCTTTCCACATCTTTTGTGAAAAGCCTTTACGAAGGCTTGGCTGTGAGAGGTATCAGGGAATGCCCTGGCAGACCCAGACCCTGCAGGCTGCAGCAAGCAGCTGCAGCAAAGGAAGCCAAGAAAGGAAAAGGAGAAAAGTGATGCTTAAAACACAGACACACCTCTGGGGTCCAACCTGGTCCTTGCAGGGTTTCTCTCTAGTGCAGCATCTCCTTGTCTTGAGAAAAACCTCCTATCTCTTTGAACTTGTGGTCAACAGATTCTTGCCAGATAAGTAGAGTATCCTGGAGAGCCTCTCATTAGTATTTTGCACTCAAGATAACCTGTTTTTCCCTTTCTCAGTGTTCAACAGGCAGCAATTACCTGAAAGAGCATCTCAGGGCTGAACCTGGTCTTTCAGACTGGGGCAGCTTTTGCCCACAGTCAGACATATTCCTAAATATTACAATCATTAGCTATGGAGATTTTTAGAGAGATGCTCAGTGACTTGGGTTAGTCAAGCAGAAGCTGCAGTTGCACAAAAAAAAAAAAAAGGGCCATCCAAATGTTATGGGCCACCCAAATCCCCTTGCCATCCAAACACTGTTTTTTTCTGAATATCTGAAGAGGTGTATGCCAGCAAGCACTGCCCTCAGGCTGCAATGGAAAAGGGTAACACAGCATAGCAGCATGGCAACACAATTTAGGTTGTTTTTTTTTTTAATTGCCATGATGAAAGAAAATTCCATGCAGGGCAGATTTTGCTCACTGACTCCATTTTTTTTTAAGCCAAACTGCTGGCCCACAGCAGGGTAATTCAGCCTGTACGACCAAATGACTCACCTAAAGTATGCAAACAGAGTGGTGCTGTCAGGCTCAGGCATGAGAACTGGAAGAACCTGAAACTAAAAATACAGCTCAGCGATTACTCCAAGCCCTCTTGGACTGACAGGGCCAGCACACATGAACAAGCCACCGCCTGATACACCATTAGCATCCAGCCAAGCTGAAGGGGAAAAGCAACCAAGCTCAATTCAGGCACACTGGTCTATTTTTAAAAGCTAACTCACTCTTTGTAACTTGCAGTGTAAGTTCATTCATATAGAAAGCACACTGGTGTCTCTGAAGATGATATATTTAACCCAGCACTGTCCTGAAGCTGTATTTAGTTTTTACACGGGGATGTGCTCATGAGGACCAGCAGTTTGCTCAGGATGCCATCCTCTTTCTGTCACAATTTAGTCATAAGTAAATCACTAACTTCCACTGGTTCACTGATGGTTTGCAATAATTTCAGGAGCTGCACTTTCTCTCTTGCGATCTGGCTTACCTGTAGTAAAAAATGGAGGTGGGGAGGAGCAAGCAAATTCTGCCCTGCATTTTTCTTTCTTTCTTACAATAAACCCTAAATTCTGCCCCAAACCTAGTATCTTACGACATCCTTTTCAATTGCACTCTGAGATTACATACTCTTTAAGTACTCCTAAATTCCATCACTTATTTGCTTCAGTGGCTTTTTCTTTCCCAAATTATCCTCCAGGTTTATGAACATTTCTATCATCTCCTGTTCCTTGCAGGACACAGGGCACGTACATAGACTGACCATAGCACAAATACCGCTTGGGTCTGGTGTTTTCCAGTATCCCCATGACCAGCTTGCATGTGGCAGACAACCAACTCCCCTGGACGGTGTAGTTCCATTCAGGATTTCTGTGCTCAGGCTCAGGGCTGCTCTCCCATCTGGGATATCAAGCAAACCATGTAGAGTCTGCAGATACCACCTCGTAAGTTAATGGTTAAAGATGTCCACAAAACCTCGCGTTTCAGCTGCAAAGCAGCTAAAATATTAATTTAGAAACTTAAAATAGACCATATGCACTCCTGGGTGCAGAAAGGTGGAATGCATCCCGATCTGCAATGTGTATTTACAGCCCAGAGCTTCACACTCAGGGAATTTCCAGGTCATGCCATCTGGAGAAGCCCCATCAATACCCTAATTTCTCCCCAGTGCTGGGTTTTTGTGCAAAGGGGGCTGTCCTTGCACCTGAGAGCCAGCACAGTGGGCTGACAGCAGCAGACTGTTCCAATATAGGGATAGAGCAGATCTAAGCCCAGTTACCTTAGTCTATGCTTGCAATAGAAAACTGAGTCCATATAGACCCAATAAATTATTGTTAAATCTCCTGGCCCCACCACAAAGTCTACTTGTCCATCTCTCCATCACTCAAAAGCATCCAAGCAGAGACAAGTCATGCTCTCTTGAGCTTACCGAGCAAAATACCAAAAAGCCAGAAACCGCCTCAGAATTTAACACCAGAGACTCCATTGTACCTTCCCCTGCCCAGGTAAATGTCTTCCACCCCCTCTACTTCTCCTGCTCAGACAATGTTTCCTCTGATGTTATTCCAGGACTGATATCAGGCTCCTTTGATGCACTGAAATTCCCTAAAGAACAATACTCAACTTTTGCACACAACCCTTATCTGCATGTATATATGCCTTCTCTCTGCCTCCAAGGAATAGTTTCCTATGATCTTCCAATGTTTATTTAGGTCATTTTTGTCTCGATCCAATTTTCTCTTTGGAGAAGAAAGCCTGCATATGTTTCTTCAGATGTCACTCTCCCTCCCGTACAGTCACAGTAAATAGGCAGCTATGAAGTCTTTCCTCCACATAAACATTGAAATACAGAGAAAGTATCTTAGTTATCTTCAAGATTTACCCTTGGGGTAACCGCTCCCCTTGAAGTCTGTATTAACTTTAGCATTCACTTCAATTAGCAGCATTAACCCAACACCAAGGCAATTTCCAAAGCCTCCACCCAAATTTCTACTACTAGGGTTTGCTTCTCCCAAAGTCTCCAAAGACATATTCTGCACATTTCATGCGAGTGCAGCAATTCACTGTATTCACAGGAATTTAAAAGACACTTTCTATAGACCTGATTTTAGTTAAATTCAGCTCTCTGAATATGAAACTGTTCAAGAAGGGGAGCTGTCTGTGTCTGGAGGCAAGCCTGTCCTGTTTCTCCCTGGGTAAGGTCCCCTTGCCTTGATTACCAGCTGCCTGGCTACAACCAGCCACTACAAGGTTGCAAAGGAGAAAAAGAAGGCTGTATTTTTGTCTAATTATCAGACAGTGAAAGTTACTCTGCCAAGTTGGTATTAGAGAGCCTGCTGAATTTCGATGGTTTCCGCAATTTGCCACGGCCCAGGTATCACTCGCACACACATAACCAGTTTGTTCTTCAGTAAAACAGCCTCCAGCAACACCCAGCTCAGGAGGAGGTGGGGTCAACTCGCTGCCTTTCCAGCTCCTGAAGCCGGAGGGACTGCAGCAAAATGGGGCTTGAGCCAACTTTTCCCACGTGGGATGAAGAGGACAAATACACGTCCTTATGATTCAGCTCACAGGCTTTGGGAGATGCTAAATTTCTGCCCAGGGTTGCCGGTCTTTTGTAGGCACTAATCTGCTGACATGGCAACTGGATCCACTTGGGTGGATCTTCGGATAAGCACAAATTGCCATGGCAGGAGGCTGTGTGGGAAAAAAAAAAAAAAAAAAAAAAAAAAAAAAAAAAAAAAAAAAAAAAAAAAAAAAAAAAAAAACAAAGAAACAAACCCAAAACCAAAACTCAGACAGCTCAGACAGGACAGTGGATGGCAGTTGTGTCCCTACCGTCATCCCACAACTCAACAGACATGACAGTCAGATTTAGAATCACAGAACGGTTAGGGTTGGAAGGGACCTTCAAAGGTCACCTAGTCCAACCCCCCTGCAAGAAGCAGGGACATCCCTGACTAGATCAGGTTGTTCAGAGCCCCCTCCAACCTGGCCTTGAATGTTTCCAGGGATGGGGCATCCACCACCTCTATGGGCAACCTGTGCCAGTGTTCTACAACTCGCATTGTGAAAAACTTTCTCCTACTATCCAATCTAAATCTACCTCCCTCTATTTTAAAACCATTACCCCTCGTCCTATCACAACAGGCCCTACTGAACAGCCTCTCCCCATCTTTCTTGTAGGCCCCCTTGAAGTACTGGAAGACCGCTATAAGGTCTCTCCGGAGCCTCCTCTTCTCCAGGATGAACAGCCCCAACTCTCTCAGCCTGTGTTCATAGATTTAATTCCCTCCTCCACATTGTGCGATGTAGGTTTGCTTTATCTACCTGTCTCTGATGCAGGGATGTTACTTTTCCTAGGTTTCCTAGGAATTGAAGATCTCACTGTAATACATCATTCTTAAAAAGGAAAAGAAAAGGATCTCATACTTACATTTCTGGGACAAAGTTTACACTGGAAAATCTCTTTTATACAGGCAGTAAGATGACAATGAAGTTTCTTGGTTAATCCATCAAAATTCCTGCAGGCTAAGATAACAATTTCCTGAGGATGAGTTTCCAACCACCTTAACACTTCCCACAGAATATCCTACAAAAGAGAGTCATGGCAACTTAGAAAGTCATCTATGCTACACAGGGGAAAGGATATAAAACCAACAGAGCATTGACAGTGGGATAGACTCACAATTGCAATAATAAAAATCAGCATCGCTTTCCATCTGACAGCCCATAAGGTGGCCCCAAAGCATACTTTCTGCAGGTCTGTGCTGATTTGCTCTGGATGTGGTCCTAGCACACTACACTTAACAGCTTTATATTTTGTATTTCGATAATATCCATCAATCTCCTACTGCCTAGAGGCAGGTTAGCAGTAAACCCATCTTCCCAAGCTTCTTTAAGGGCAAACTGTGTATTAGTGGCAAACTCAAAAACAGGGAAAGGCTCTGTGCTTGCTTAAACGTAACAGGACCTGTTTTCCCCATTTGTTACAGGCAATGACAGCTTCTTGAACACCACATGTAATTAGCAGGGTAGTCAGGCACTACATCTAACGTTTACATGAGCAGGCATGTCATGTCACCATGAAATCTCATGATTTCATGTCACCATGAAATCTCAAGGCATTAAAGGTTCAGACTCATGAGCATGAAACTGAAGTTTAGCCAGTTAGTCTACAAATGAAAAGCTGCATTAGCTGGCTGTGCCTGGCTATGCAGATCCCAGCAAATAGAAAGATGTAAACTACTCCGCAGTGACAGAGCACATTCAAAGAGCAACTCTCAGTAGTTTCTTCACAGGAGCTGACAGTAATTTAATTATGGGATTCAGACTTGAGTCTCCCTGTCTTTCAGTGAAATATTTTTTTCCTAAAAGAAAAAAATAGTGTTTCTCTGATTTTATTAGGCTTTTAGCACCTTCTTTTTAATAACCTCTCCTTACCAGGAAAACAGGATTGCCCTGGGTAGCATCCTGGGATAACACAAGATAAACCCCAGAAACCTGAGGCTCTTGATAAAGTAGGCAGTGCGGAGCAAGGCACAGCAACACTGGTTTGAGGATGAGGAACCAATTGATGCCGAAATCTTACTTGCGGCTGCTGAAACTGACTTCCAGCCCAGTAACCTTAAGCTTAGCTTTCTCTAGTTTGAAGCCCTCACACTAGAAAAACCAAATAACCCACTCAGAAAACTGTGGGCCAGCATTTTTCAGACTATGATGACTCTTCAATAAAAGAACAGCACTGGTTTTCTAGCCATCCCAAAGGTAAGGACAATACCTGTACAGTAACAGTTGTGTAAACCATATGCACAAAGTACAAATTCATGGATGGATCATCAGCCTTGTGGGCAATCCTGAAATCCAAATATCTAACTCCAGCCTCGAGTTGCTCCGTCACAGTCAGGACCTGAAAGGTGAAACAGAAGACAAAGGTCTCAAGAGCTCGGAAGGGATTTGTTTCTTTAGTTTAGAAAGATGAAAGAGGTGTACAAAGTTAGCCCCATGAGATTTTTTACAGGTCTTTCATCATTAAAATGGCACTATTTGGCAGCAAGTCACAACTTTGAAGCATTTTACTCTCTGACAAGAGGGATCCCAACTTCCCTGCAGCATATACTGCAGGTATGGATGAGATTAGTTTCAGACCTCTGCCCTTGTTGTGTTCTGAAAGTTAAAGATCCATTAACCTGTATGTAAATACACTATCACTCTTCACAAGACTATTCACGTGAACAAATACTGCAGGATCAGCACTTTAGTAATGCTGCATTTATTTTATTAGATCAAAGACTTCATCATTGTTGTCTCCGCGGAGCTCATTCATCCCCAACAGAAAGAAAAACAAAAACAGAAAAAAAAAGTACTGGCTACTGTTCTTTTTCAGGATAAAGTCTCTCTAAAAGTTTGAATTAACCTGTAGAAGTCCTACTAAGCAGAGGTTCTCCTCTATCGGCACTTCCCTTGGACTTCTACTGGATTTGAAGGCTGAATGGAATAGGTGATAAAGCTGAGTTCCTGGAGCAGAAAGTCCCAATTGATATGTCTTATCTGCATCAAGGTTCTCTTTGCATAACAAAATAGAATCAATTTAATTAAATATGTTGAACACTGATTTGTTTCAGTTCAACCTGCTATGGACAACACTTCTAGGTTTCAGAAAGCATGGGCTATACTGATAAGTCAGGGAAGATTCAACAAAAGCTAAATCAATACAAGGCTGAGACAGAGCTTAGACACATAGCAAGATGCTCACCCTGCCTAGCTTCAGCCATCTAACTTTCTGTTCTTAGGATGGGAATTTAACCCTCCCAGGCTCTGCCTGAGCTGCAGGGCTGGGGAACAGCCCAGCCCCGTGTACCCCAGGGCGTGGGTGGTGAGGTGGCTCAGGCCAGAAGGTCTTTCTGTGCCTGGTCTCTACCAGGCTGAAGCAGTTGAAGGAGCAATCAGTGCCCAAGTACCACCTTTGGATGGAGCACACTGGAGATGGGAATGTGTATGGCTGTAGGTCGTGTATGGCTGTAGGTCACGTCTGACCTTTGTAGCCAGAAAGAGCACCAGAAAGAAAGAGGCCACAAAATAGTTGCTCTGAACTGCCCTTTGGATTAATTAATTTTTGAATTAATCATAATTCAAATTTCTGTTGATTACATGGGAATACTAGACAAATTACACTCCCTAACCAATCACCTGGATTCAGACATGAATTAGACAGCATGAACATTGCTCCCCCCAAAGGGCAAAACTTAAGAGGAAGCCTTTAGGAGTGATGCTGCTCGGTGCTGCAATGTCACACCAGACATCCAGGGCACAAGTGGAAGTTACATACCGGATGCCAGCCATTGCGCACCTCTCGACTGACACTTGTAACAGCCAGGGCTCCAGCCAGGCACCGTCTCTTAGGAACCTGTGGGTCCCACCATCAGTAGGGCTCCTTGATCCCTGTTCTGGATACCAATGGGTGGAGTTACCTCCTCACAAAGGTAACTCAAGCACAGCAGAGCTAAGGAGGGGCAGGATTGCAGCATGCCTCTTTCCTATCAGCGCCAGGCCACTTCTGGCTCAGCACACTGAGTTTCAACCAGAAAATTATTATAATGATGTAAGGAGCTTGTTTGTTACCAACAGGGTCACTTCACTGGCCAGCAACTCACAAGTTAGAAGGTATCTGTATCTTTCATTGGCTTAAGTTCCAAAGGAAAACACAGCTTAGCACAAGGCACTGTGCTAAGCAAGTGCCTTTCCACATCAGCTCATCACTGTCGTTACATATTTGATATCTGGTACTGTCTAAGACTCCAGTGTGCCAGAGCTGCTCAAACACAGAAAAAGAAGGCATAATTATTGCCATTTATCAATGATTCTATTTTAATTCACTAATAATGAACTTCTCCTTCAATAAGAACAAAAGTAAAAAGACTTTTGGTACCTCTTTGACACTAGGAAAGTCTGTTCTTCAGAAAAAGATCCTCAAAAGGTTTTACTTAAACCTCCCATTTTGTCTTTAGAATCACAGACTAGTTTGGGCTGGAAGGGACCTTTAAAGGTCACCTAGTCCAACCCCCCTGCAAGGAGCAGGGACATCTTCAACCAGATCAGGTTGCTAAGAGCCTTGCCCAACCTGGCCAAGGATGGAGCATCTACCACCTCTCTGGGCAACCTGTTCCAGTGTTCCACCACCCTCATTGTAAAAAATGTATTCCTTACATCTAGTCTGAACATACATTTGTTAAGAACAAAGAGGTAACTACTAGCTTAATATTTATTCATTTTTAAAAAATAATTAAACTTTATATGAGGTACTACACCTTCATTCTATTAATCTTTATGGAAAAAAAAAATCCCTTCAAGAAGTTTTCTGTCTGTGCTGCAGGATGAAATACTTACACAGTAAAGATGAGGAAAAAAACCTGATATCTCACACAACACTGACAGTAAAAATAACAAGTATTATCTTCTGAACAAAGTACAAGAGAAAAACCGCTTTTGATTACAGTAATATTAAATGTTATTTATAAAAACACAAACACGTTAAAAAGATGATGAGTTTTGAGTACGAAGCAGTCAGAGTTCTAAGCAACATCTTTGTCTGTGTATCATCCCTACTCCCTCCCAAATGCTTTTTCCCCACAAAAGAAGACCTGGCACATACAACACCTCTCTCATACCGCAAGCTCGGTATCTCATGAGAGCGCAGATGGCGCAGATGAGAGGGCAGCAGGCTATTCTTTCATTGTGCATGGGAGAGCGTGACCACTAAGCACTGCAGCAGAAGCTTCAACTTTGCCCAGGCATGATGAGAACGCTAGACAGGTTACCTGTGTTGTAGACCACTTCATGATAATGGGGTGCACAATGCAGGGCATACATTTGTTTAGAAACTTCACCAGCTTGGATTCGTTGCTACTAACAGCAGAGTTTTCATCCAAGCAGTAGGTCATAGTGTCATGACTCCCTGTGGAATACAAAAATAAATGAAAAGGAAACGTCATTTCTTAACTACTCAGGCACCCCAATACATGGTTATATTACACGCACACACCTGACACGCCACCTCATTTCCAAATCACACACCTATATTGCTCAACAGCTACGTAGCTTGCCAAAAAAGGTGGGCTCGTCTACAGAGACTGCTCACCTGACATCAATAAGCTTAGCCTGAAATCCTGATGGAGGGACGGCATTGAGACCTTCCAATATTTTTCAGTACTGAAAAGCAGTTCCCATCTGAGCTACACATTATTGTTGCTTACCTCAAACCATAATAAAATGGCCTGTTTCAACTAGCATCTTCCACTGAAATAGTGTAAACCCACTTTTTTCAGGGAAGGTTGAATTTATCTAGAATTTGTCCTGATTTCACAGTTGTCCAAATGCAGGATTTTATATTCGAATCCCATCATCTCTGCACAGGAAAATATGACTGAAAGCAGAAATCTGTCTTCTTACAGATTTGCCTGGACCAACTCCTAACACATCACTTTAAGCATTTCTATCTTAAATACCTGGTAAAAACACCCTCCTGAACTAAACACCCATATCCCCTACAAAAAAACAGTGTAAGAGGTAGGTGCTTGAAGGTTTCAGAGAGAACTCCAAGTCTAAGTTTACTTGTGATAAATGGACAAGATCCATCTTTTATGGACTTCAGCAACTACCTGACTCTTCCCAGCACAGGGAGTTACACAGGGGCAGGCTAAGCATCAGAGCCAAGTACAGCCTCTCTAAATATTTGACTTCTTTGAAGTCTTAATAAGTCTGACATGTCTTGCATCATGTTTAAATGAAACTCTATTGCAACTCACAATTTCTTCAGGACAGGCAGCTAGCGATTTTGCTAGCTTTTCCTCTCCCATTATTTCTTCTAATTTTATAAAACATCAATAAGAAGAGCTAACAACAGAGTGAAGTGACTTGCTGGGATCTTTAAGGAGTATCTGCAAGGAATTTGCATATTATTTTGTCTTCCAAGTCTTCTGTCAAACAAATTGTTCACTGGTGCTAGGAACTACCTTCTTGAATGGTCAATCTTCCTTGTGCCAATGGCAATACTTCTAATAGCCAAAGAAAAAGGACAAGATTGTATTTGAAATAAAGAAAATACTTCGAAACTATCAATAATAGTTTAATGTCTCAATCAATTTTTTCACCTTTTATAATCGAGTTTTTGTCTATTTTCCTGCTTTAAACACCTAAACCAAGCTCACTGCAAATGGAAGATCGATAACGAGGGCATGCAATCAAAGAAGCTTGTCTTACAAGAGTCAGACCATTAAATACCCATGGAACAAATCCAAGTCTGAGAGAAGTGAACAGGATTCCACCGATAGACATTGCATGTACCGAGGCCAGCCAGCAAACGGATAGTAACCTTTCATTTAGGAGTCTTCTTGTGACATCAACGAGTTACAGTAATGAAAGGAAGATGGGTATATCCATGACACAACAAATATGATGCAAAGACAGTGAGCTAGCCGCAAACTACGTAGCTTCAGAGCATGAAGCAACATCTCCCCATCAGCACTGTGCTGAACCTAGTACAAAAACAATGCTAATTACTGACACTTGCCTCTGTCTCTTCATCATGCTTTCAGAATGCACCCTCTCATGTTTCTTGCATGCCTTGTTGTCTTCTCCATCTGAGATAAGCTTCCACTTCCAAACTGGGCTTCCCTCAGTCATTGCTCCCTCTGAAAACCTGCCAGAGCTGTCTTGACCTGGTTGGTGTTGATCTGCTTTTGTTCTGACCTGGGCTAGAATTGCTTTGTAGGTCAGCTGGACTGCTACCAAAATCTTCCAAGCTAATAGCCTGCAATGCTCTGTAAAAGTCCTCCAATGTTTGCTGAAATGGGCTTGTCTTCAACTATTCTTTTCTTAGTGCCTATTCTCTATGCAGGAATGTTCTCAAGAACAACAAACATTCACAAGAACAACAAGGTCAAGGTTAGGAGAAGAGCCAGGAAGTCAAAGGCACACATCAGCAGGTTCTCAGCTTTCTACAATGTCCAAGAAACATCACTGTGAAAACTTTTTAGAAACAGCATGGTTCCTTTTCCAGCAAAAGAAAAACTACACTGAGCATGCTACTGACCTTTTGAAGGATTTCTGTAAGAGGAACAAAAAAGGGAAAAAAAAAAAGGGGGGGGGGAGAATATTAGCTTATTTTTTCTGTCATAAGATAGATACTTATTTTGTTCTCTTGATAGTTAAATAAGAAATCTAGACTATTTTTATAACATCTGTCCTGAGGTCCACAGGCTTTATCCAAAACAGATGTGTGCTTGTTTTGATGTTAACATCAACTTCAATTACATATCCAAGAAGTCACCATGAAATAAGTTTCTGAGTTTCAATTTTCATCTGAACTCCACACTCCATTAGTTCATGAGGGGCAGAAAAAAAAAAAAAAAATCAACCACAGTTCACAGCTTCACCCACTGAAGACAAGACTTGATTTTTCCCCTCTATCTCTAAATATATGTCTTTGCTAAAGTTAACCTGCAATCCTGTAGCCTGCATAAAACATTCCTCTACATGCTATGCTGCTTTCCACCTGTTGTATCTACAGGTGTGAGAGAAAACACAGGCTAGACCTTTCTTTAGTACCATTTTCATTGTGAAGGCAAAGGGAATCATCACTCAAGAGCTGATGGCCCTACAGTGCCTTCCCACATGTCAGTGGAAACAAATTCTCCCATAATTTCTTTGGACAGAATGAGGGAGGGGAGGGAATCTATTCAAAGCAATAGTATGTCCAAAGAAAGGCTAATGATACACAGGTGTGAATGTAGTACCAATGAGGACACCAGCTATAGCACAGCTGTATATATCCGTCATAGGACAATCCAGTTTTCATCAGCAGGGTCATGCAGAAAAGTCATACTCTACATTAATAAAACATTTGTTAATTAAAAAAATCTCCATCCTCCTTTTTTCACACCTTCCCAGCATCATTTAAATAGTAGAAAGAACCAAATAGTAAGGTTAAATGTTATTTCTCTCCTTTTGGAATAACTTTATTATGTATGAAGTGGCAAGAACATATTAGGAAAATCTCACCATGGCCCAGATAAGCATATGCTCAGATTATTAACACTATTAACATCGATCTGACAAGATGATGCACAGCAACTGCAAATAAGTCCCTTTCTTTCCTTCCCTCAAAAAAAAAAAAAAAAAAAAAAAAAAAGCCCCTTCATGCCAATGGAGCCAGGTGCCAAATTCTGCTTGCTGTCATCTCTCAGTGAAACCACTTATCTGAAAAGGCAGGAGGAAGCGGGCTCCAGTTCTTTGCATAATTAAAGGCCTGGTGCTCTGGGCATGTACCTTTGGAGTGGAAACCTTGTTCTCCCACTTCTCAGCTCCTAAGGAAACATGACTTAGCTAGAGTGACTTGGAAATGTGTAGGATCATCCTACACATATACATCCCCTATGCATCCCTCGCTTGCCATCTGACAGGTCCAGCACCAGCGCCAAGCTAAGTGCCTTTCGGTATTCCCATCCATACTGGTGGACTGATAATTCAGCCGTGGGTATGAGCCTGCGAGATGAGTATTTACATCTCATCACATGATTTAAAAGCTGCTTTAAGTTTTAGGAATAAATAGCCCTATATTAATATAGAGGTATGACTCTGTGTGGGTGTGCATAAAAACAGACAGGTGTAGATGAGAGCGTAGGTTATTTATATCAAAAGCAGACTTTTAATAAACAACAACAAAAGTATGCCTGAGTATCTGGGCATGTTTTGCTATGGCCACTCAGTGGCTTGGCCACTGGAAATTATTTCTGGCTGCCAGATTTTACTGTAAAAGTTCATTTTTTTTTCACCCAGAGAAAAGCATTTAGTCAACCAAGTCCCTGGGAAAGAATAAAGGTTGGATTGTCCTACTTACATGAAATAATTTGTTTTTAAAGGGTGGGGGTTTTTTATTCCTCAAGTGGACATGAGTGGCCAAGTTTAATAATGTTCCTCTTAACCTCCATTTGTAACCTGTCACAGTAAGGTAAGAAAAGGTCTTTATACTCTCTGTTGGAGAGCAAAACAAAACTGAGCTATATTATAGCTCTGCTATCTGCTGCAGCAGCTTCATGGCACAGGCTTCTTGGTTTGTTTCTCACTGTTAAGTTTTACTAGTCATGCTCCCTGGTTTCTGCATAGCTGCTCCCCTTGTGAGGGGTATTCCTGCACTTTTTACCCACATTCCTTAATTTTTCACCCAGAAGCTTTGCCAAGAGTAGCTCCCTACAATGCCGGTGTAGGGCAGCAGGTATAATCAAATATAGCTGCCCAAATTTTGGAGGAGAGCCTTTTAAAGACAGATTAAAACCCACTGAGCTGAAGACCAGCATCTTCATGGCTCATCTGTGTGGTCCCATTACTACGAGTATTAAAACTTGTTCTATTTTAATGTCCTCCTCAAAATGCTAAACTATCCATAAATGTGCTGGGTGACTTTATCAAAAGCAGCAAATCTGGACATCTTTTGGCTCTCATTAGAGCAGGGTGAGGGTCTGAGCAAGCTGAGCCAGTGCTGCTGAGGGGAGATGGGGCTTATGCACGGGCTCATTCACATCACTCTGAGCTCCATGAGCAGTTCCCTGTGAGATGGGTTTGTACGACTCTGAAAAGACAGATTTTCCTAACCTGCTTCCCAGCTCACGGTGGCAAGCGCTTACGCTTCTGTGTACGATGCTGATGAACAGCCCTCGTACGCTTACTCAAGCAGACAAGCTATTTTTGCATGAGTAACCCTGAAACTCTTGATGGAATTGAAAGTCTGGCGGTAAGAAGGCTGTGCTCTGCATCCAAATGGAGTTATAATTTCACTGCTGGGTAGTTTATATTCAAGCACTGCTGCTTAAGGACGTAGCTATAGGATCAATGATGTTAAGAAAGCAGCAAATTAACCAACAACTCATTTATAATGTCAATTCTGTCTAGAAAAATGAATGTTACTGTTGGTGCTGGAGCAAGCCTGATTGTTCAAGTGGGTTGAAATGCATCTTCCATGATGTTTGATCCCTGCTGAAATGCTGTGGATAGCATTATTGAGAAGCATTATCATGGGCAAGTGTTAGACACCGTCTGGATGACTTTGTCTTTACAACATGGTATTGGCATATCTGTGCCAGCGGTGGGGGAGGACGTAAGACCTTGACACAAGAGTCAAATATACACCCTTTCACAAGCATGGCATTTCCACCTCAATGGCTGCCAGTGCACAGGGATACTCTGGCATCACACGTACTGAGCTGGCTATCAGAAACGTCCCAAATTACTCATGTCGTAGCTCACGAGCCTGCAAATACAGGTCAGGTCACAGCAGAAACATGAGACATGGCGATGGTCTGCAGAGAGATTGTGTTAGCAAACATGACTGCACTTATGGCCTCGTGCTCCTACGCTCTATTCATAGAGCTGCAGGTGCTAACCTCTTGCTGACCTATGCCCAGTTACTGAGGGTCTAAGCTTCATTTGCTTGGGGTGCTTTGTGGAGCATGGAGAGCGTGGCCCTGCTATGAAGCCAGATGTAGGCGGCTGTGAATGAGCTGAATTAGTCCATTTGTCAACAAGGAATGGCCAGCAAACATGCAGATGGCACCTAAACTGACAATCGATCTAATTTTAGACAAACTTGTCTTCTAACTAATGGCTCACCTTTGGACTCCCCAGTTGGATCTTCACATGCATGTAGGTTGTGCTGGTCCTTCTCTCACTCACTCACTGCTCAGTTGTGCTGATACAACCCTTCAGGCGAGCGTGCTCTCCAGCAGCCTGCAGGCTTCCTTGTGTAAGCCCGGATCACTTCAAAAAGATCAGCTGCCCAGAGGGAACAGGATGAGAGTCCTGGCTCTCAGTTTGCAACTCCTTGAGCATAAATCTTGGGGAAGACTTAGTCTGCAAACCATGGCTGGAAAGACCACGTCTCAATGAAGGTGAAGCTCATTGGCAGGTGTGCCAACACTTGGTTTGAATGCTGAGATGCTACAGACCAAACATGAATCTCCAAACTGTGTTTTGCAGGGAGTAAATGTGAATGCTTGCAGAGTTACCCTTTCTATTGGCATACACCTCTTAAGTACTCTACCAAGATCCTAATCCCAACCTGTCTGAACAGAAGAAATGGCAATCCCAGCTGAAAAGCACTTATAAATGCAAAAGACTAAAGGAACAACACGGTACGGGCCAGCAAGAGAGGCTGCTGGGCACTAACACCATTGCAGGCAACGCTGTGGAAGGGCCAATGGCAAGAAAGACCTTGTGGACCATGCCATCCCCTTGAAGCCTCATGAAGGTGAGAAGGAAAGATGGGTTTAGCATGGAGACAAGGTTACAGCAAAATAGGCTAGGTCGAACAGGCAAGCTTGCACAGCTGCACAAGATGGGAATTCCTTGATATTCATAGTGAATATACACTTTCCAATATTCATCAATATTCTCCTCCTTAAACCTGGCTTCCTCAGTGCTGCCTTGCAAGGTTTCACTCCCAAAACCATAAAACCACCAGGTCTGGGAAGCACCACCGACACAGACAGTGGGGCTGCTCAGTTTTTATTATAAATCCATAGCACTACCACTGAACGTGACTGTTTTCCAAGACTAAATTTTCACACGTCAAAAATGAATGCTCTGAGCATTGCTCTGAGCAATTTAAACCCAATTTTTCTAGGGTTCATCTGAGATATATACAAGAAAAATCTAATAGTATAACAAGCCAGCTCCTGTTGACTTCAGAGGGAGGATGGATGCAATCTGACAGTATTTCAAGCACACAGAGCCCCTTCCCTCAGACTCCAACAGGCTCTGCATCCTTTGCTCATTAATGCACTGTAGTGCATTATGAGTTATTCATGTCTTCATGGTTGGGAATACGTGAGCCCTAGAGCACTTCCAAGCTGCTTATCTCCAGCTGTACAGCTTGTGGGCTGCAAGGTCATGAGCAGAAACCCAGCGGAAGTGACAATCCTGGGATAGGAGCTCAAACTGGCACGTACCTGTCTCAGCTCTGGCATGCTATTACGGGATGTTTGTCCCTCTGCAGAAGGCAGCAGCAGAAAGCATGCAGCCTCCAACAGGGCCTTGGAGCCATCAGGATGGGAATGGCTCCAAGAAGGGATACTTAGCAGATGAAAGATGTTTGTTTTCAATATAATCTAGCTTGGACATGCTAATCCATTTTGTCATCCCTCAGACTTGGAAGTGACTGTGTTATAAGGCCTGACAGGGAAACTGTCAGAAAAACGGGCAAGCAGACCACTGCTGTCAAACAGTTGACTTCTGAGTCCCCTTAGGTCTCTATTAACTCATTATTATGCATTTTTGCAATCAGTATTCTGATCCAAAGAATGGATGACATGAGTGTACACCATGTGAGCAGGTTTTAATTCAGTCCAGGCCAGCCATCCTCTGTCAGCTCAGAAATCACGCACTGAATATGTGCACACCTTCCTGAAGAATTCTGATTACAGCTGTGACCACATTGAGGCAGTAGATGCAAACTGCTGTGCCTGGGAGCACAGACTCCCAGGAGGCAGCGGGACAGACTAGGTTTTGCTCCAAGAAAATGGACAGGAGCCCTAGCAGGTTTTCAGGTCAGAAATTCTCCTTTTGCTAGTACCAAATTGCAGAAAAGTCCACAAACTAAATGCGACAACGACAAAGGTTTTGTCTATCCACAGCCCGGTTAATTCTACCCATAAGCAAGCTGAAGCTGGCCTCACCAGCCTGTACGCAGGGTTACTTCACCACCACTTGACCTTTCAGTCTAGAAAAGCGCTTACCTTGTCTCAAGCTTCTGAGAGTTTTTGTAACAACCTACTTCTTGGTTATTTACTGTGCCTGGGGATTAAATAAAGAGACACAGCCCCAAAACTGTCCACACAAGGCAGAACAATGCCTGCTTTGGGTCTGCCCCTAAGATGCCCCTGGTCTATGCAGAACAGGGTTTGATGTGGCACCCATTCCTACCCCAGTGAGATCAGGCTGGACCAAATTTAGTGAACTATAGTATCCTAAGAAATTAATGGGTGAAGCTAGGAGCTGATATAGAGTGAATCAAGTTGTTTTAAAAAATACCTCTTATAGTAAGGATGCAAATTTAAGATTTTCGCTATTCCACTCCCTTGTTATGTCAAGGCAGTAGAGTACAACCATCACTTGCTCTTTCTTTTTTCTCTAGTGGACAGTTCAGTAAGAACTCTGACACTCAAGAGCAAGCTACAGCGAAAAAGTTAAGTTATGTCTTATATTCGATAGCAAAGATATTTATTTTACGTTAGAGACTGATGCACAACTATGTGTTAGAGAAAATAGTCACCATTGATTCACCCTCCCTTCAGGATGCCCTTGCCTCTAGAGCAAAGCTGAAGCCTGCAGCAGGCCAAAACTGTATTTCACAAGCAGGAAGACGTCTGCCAGTTTGGTGTTAGCATGAGTTTGAAGGAGCTTTTCTCCACAAGCTGAAAACACAACAGAGAGGTAGGTCAAGTCTAATGAGCCCTGTAAAGGCTTTGTAGTATCACTGAGGGCTTCTGCATACACTACACCAGCTGTGCAGAAACACATTCCTAAGAAGGGTGCATTTTTACTTTGATTTTGTTTTGTTCTAAACAGCGTTTGAGTACTCAGTTTGCCTGCTGTAAAGTCTTAGCCAAGTATTCCTGTGGGCTCAGTAAACCCACCTGCAAAGAAAGAAATGTCCCAAACAGCTTCCGAATAGGACATGAGAGATTCCCAATTCATGAACAAACATGAAAAAGCAAAAAAAGCTTTCAGAAAACCACTACTTATACTGAAGCATAACGTTTCTGTGATTTAAAACCTCTTTTCATGGCCTTGAGTAGCCTAAGGGGGGCATTATCTTATTAGCTCTGATGATGGGGAATGTATAGGACACCTTACAGGTGACACTGTTTTCAGCTCTTTTGGATGCAGGCATTGGCAAGGCAGGGATTTGGGGCCAGCCCAGCTTTGGCAGAAATTCTGTGTTCTTCATCACAGTACTTTATCACTACAGAAGGTACATTTGGAGAGCCTTGAAAATTTGGAAAGTCAAGCTTTGCCCCACTGAAGATATGCAAGAGATGAAAATCAATGCTGGGAAAACCAAAGGTACTGATATGTGCATTATTTATCATACGGATTGACACGTCCCAGTGCACATGGCATACAGATGCAAGCGATCATCTTCATTTCATTGTTCACACTAGCTCCTTTCAGCTCAAAAAAGCTCAAAGCCCATGAGATCACGGCTGGAACCTAAACACTAAAAAGCTTTCAGCAATGAGAAAGCTTAAAGAGTCAACTTCCAAAGAGCAAGTCAGGAGAATGGAAATGAGACAAGGTTTCCTTCTCACCACTGCTTTGATGGACAACATTAGCCTGCGACATGTCTCTTTCCTGCATCTTCCATCTTTTGCTTGTGGAAAAAGCAGGGTTTGAGACCAGTTATTTGAATTCTCGACAGCTGCTCTGTTCAGCCACGCTCAAACCTCTCACTTATTCTTTGCAAGTCATCTGTAAATAGCCAGGGAAAGGGCTTTTTGTTCTCACAAAATGTTTGGGAAGTGCCTCTGTGTGCTAAATATCCAGAATTGCGCACATACAAAAATTTATTTGCAGAACCTCCCAAATATCATTCATAAATAGCAACTGGGGTGACTGAGTGCTTTGAAAACTGCCACTGCTGAAAATCGTTTTTAGTAGTTACTATCTGCATACTTACAGAAAGGTACATTCAAAAAACTAAAAGGAGATCTGTGAAATAAAGAGGGGGGTTTGGTCCTTTGGACAACTGCCAGATATTACTTGCAAAAAAAAGCATCATTTAAGGTTCTCTGTCCATGTAATTCAAAGTTCATCTGCTTGCAAGGGCAATTCAACAAATTCCTATGCTGATGTTAAATTCCAAAAGGTTTCCCCCCCCGCCCCCCATCGCTGTACCTTTATGCGTGCCTGCCAGCATTACTGCTGTACCACGTTTAGCAGCCTGCCACATGACAACACACTGGTCGGTGTGTTCATTCAGAAATCCATGCCTATTTTTTGAATCCAGTCATTTAGAACGTCCTCCTCTGCATCGTACTGATCGTGACATACATCACCAAGGCAATTGCCTGGTGAAATCCAACCGAGATTGCCCACAATTTCCATGTATCAGCTGCATAGAGCAGTTTGCAGGCTACAAATGGGGTATAATAACCCAGGGTAGCTGCAGAACAACAACAAAAATATCAGCTTATCTACATTTGTGCCTCATTATTCCCTGCCTGTGAGCACAGATTTCCTTCTCCCCAGTCTTCAGGGAGAGCTGCTCCACAGCCTCATCTCTTCTCATGCAAATAAGAGCGCTCTGTGCATGAATAAGCAAAGAAGATTGTGTTTTCCTCCCGCTTTAGAGAATTCAACCCATCTGGAAGCAGAAACGATGTTACTTAGGTGATGGCACAGGGCAGGCGGGAGGAACAGCAATAGTGATAGAGACATGTGTGAAAGCTGAAGGAATACATCCAAACTATTTTCTAAGCACTTAAAATACTAATTAGCAAGTCAAGA